>PVKB01000911.1:371575-444961 GCA_004027205.1 Ctenodactylus gundi
AAAAAAAAAAAAAAAAAAAAAAAAAAAAAAAAAAAAAAAAAAAAAAAAAAAAAAAAAAAAAAAAAAAAAAAAAAAAAAAAAAAAAAAAAAAAAAAAAAAAAAAAAAAAAAAAAAAAAAAAAAAAAAAAAAAAAAAAAAAAAACTCAAGAAATTCTTAACTACTTCAAATAATTAAAAACAAAAATACAGCTTAACAAAATTTATGAAAAGCAGGGTTAGGAGGGGAATTTATGGCATTCAATACACGTATTTAAAAGATCTAAACTCAGTCTAAGTTAGAAAAGTTTTCTAAGTTAGAAAACTTCCAGGAAAGTAGCAAAATAGGCAAATTAAATCCAAAGAAATAGAATAAAATAAATAACAAAAATAAGGAGTAAGTCAATGAAATTGAAAATTAAAAACTAATAGAAAAAGTCAACAAAATAAAAAGTCATTTCCTGGGAAAAGTAGTGTTTGGTAGCCATAATAGACAAAGATATAGGAAGGAGCAATGGTTTAAAAAAAAAAAAAGGAGCCCAAGCCTGAACTGTTTGGAATAAAGAAGCCCCAGGTGGGCCAAATCAGAGTATTTGGGGACAATCCTAAATAGTGCTCAGGGAGAAACTAGAACAAGAGACAATTGTGGGAAGGAGAAAATGCCACTGACCTCCCGAACAGACTGGGTAGTAATGGGAGCACCTGAGAGGGTGGACAGCCTTGCCCTCGAGGGAAGGAAGCCAGGACAGGTGGGAGACCTGTGCTGAGGGAGCTGAAGGTGAATAAGACGCCTCAGAGGCCACGAGACTCTTAGGTCCCCCCTCAAAACCTACTTCCAGAACAGAACTCAGCTCCACCCACACACCCTCATATATGTTGAAAGAAGTCTCTCAGCTAGACCAATGAAGTGAAGTACCTCAACTACAGAATCATGGGAAGACAAAGCGACAAAACACACACAGAAATGACTGAGAACCCAGAGTCTAACGTCATGGGCGCTGAAATAATGGAACTCATAGGGAAATAAGTCAAAAACCAAGCATACACGTCCAACAACCCATTCAAACAAGATATTCTCAAAGAAATGCAAGCAATCATCAGCAGAGTTAAAGAGGTACTTACTAAACAAATAGTGGTCCCAATGATACAAAGCTCACTGAGCACACAGAAGACACAAATAAAACATCAGTTGAGGTAAATAAGAAAATACAAGATATAAAGGAATATTTTAGTAAGAAGTAGGAAATCTAGCTGAAATTCAGAATATAAAATATACATTTGAAAGCAGGGGAAGTCAGTTTGAACATTGTGAGGACAAAATTTCAGACCTTGAAGACAAGGTCAAAGAACCAAACGCTGTAATTAGGCACGACTCCAAAATTAGAAATGAGCAAAGTAGCTGGATACAACAGCTGATGGATGACTCAAAGAGAACTATTCTCAGAATTAAGGGTGTGAGAGAAAGAGCAGAAGACAACACCAAATGTATAAAGAATCTATTCACTGAAATCATGCAAGAAAATTTCCCAAATCTAGGAAAAAATTAATATTAAGGTACAAGAAGCTCATAGAACACCAAATAATCTCAATCAGCCATGAGACTCGCCATGACATATTATAATCAAAACCCCAGAAATTCAACATAAAGCAGTAAGACAAAAACAGACATTATTTTATGGAGGCAAGCTCATTCAAAGGCGTCCATTCTCACCACTTCTATTTAATATAATGCTTGAAACCTTAGCTGGAGCAATAAGGCAAGAAAATGAAAAAAAAGGGAATATGCATAGGAAGGGAAGAAGTGAAACTATCCTTGTCTGCAGATGACCAATTCTTTATATAGAGGACACTCAAAATTCTACCAGAATACTACTAGACCTAATAAACAAATTCAAGTTGCACGATATAAAATCAATACGCAGTATCATTCTTTTATAGCATGAAAATCAATAGCATTCCCCTATAGCAACAATAAAAATCAATATCATTCCTCTATAGCAACAGTAAAAACACAGAAGAAGAGATCAGAAAAATAATCCCATTCACAATCACCTCAAAAGAATATTAAATACCTAGGAATCAACCTAACTAAGCAAGTGAAGGCCCTCTATACTGAGAACTATAGTACTCTGAAAAAAAGAATACGAAGAGAATTTTTTAAAGTGAAAAGACATCCCCTGTTCCTAGATAGGCAGAACCAATATTCCCAAATGGCCATAGTATCTAAACTGATACACAGATTTGATGCAATCCCAATCAAAATACCAATAGCATTTTTTACAGAACTAGAAAAAATGATCGAAAACTTTATATGGAACAATAGGAGACCCAGAATGGCCAAAAACAATCCTAAGTAACAAAACAGAAGCTGGAGGCATCATGATACCAGATATCAAATTATGTTACACAACAACAGTGATAAAAAAAATAACATGGCATTGGCACAAAAATAACAGGTTGATCAACAGAACAGAACTGAGGATGCCCAGGCATTCCATCCGCAAGTACTTTCAACCATCTGATCTTTGACAAAGGGGCTAAAAATATACACTGAAGTAAAGATCTTTAACAAATGGCACTTGAAAAACTGGCTAACCATGTGCAGAAGAATGAAACTAGACCCACTACTTTCACCATGAACCAAAATCAAATCAAAACAGATCAAAGACTTAGACATTAAAATGGAAACATTTAAGTTGTGAGAAGCAAAACTAGGCAAAACTCTTGAACACATAGACATAGGCAAGAAATTTCTCAATAAAATATCCGAAGCACAACAAATGGGATTATATAGAATTAAAAGGCTTCTGCACAGAAAAAAAAAAAAAGACAGAGTGAAGAGAGCACTCACTAAATGGGAAAAAAGTATCTGCCAACTACTCTTCAGACAGAGAGCTATTATCAAGAATATACAATGAACTGAAAAAAATTAGACCCACTCAAAAAATGAGAATCTGAAATGAGTAAACAGTTTTCAGAAGTCCAAATCACCGATAAATACATGAGAAAAGGTTCAATATCTTTACCATCCACGAATGCAAATTGATACATTGAGGTTCCACCTAACTCCAGTAAGAATGGCTGCTATTAGGAACTCAAATAACAACAAATGCTGGTGAGGCTGTGGGGGGAAAAATCCCCTATATTGCTGGTGGAACTGTAAACTGGTAGAATCACTATAGAAAGCAACACAGAGATTCCTTAAAAAACTGAAAATCAGTGTTTCATTTGATCCAGCTATACCTCTCTGGGTATCTTCCCAAAAGAGTTAAAGTCTTCATACGATATTGATACATGCATACCCACGTTTCTATAAACACAATTTATAATATAAACACAATTTATAATAGCCAAATCTTGGACAAAGCCAATATGCCCAAGTACAGATGACTAGATAAAGAAGATGTATATATGCACAGTGGAGTATTACTCTACTGATAAGAAAGACAAATTTGAGTCATTTGTAGGAAAATGGATGCACTTTGAGACCATTTTGCTCAGTGAAATGAATCAGACCCAGAAAGTTAAATGTCACATGGTTTCTCTAATATGACAAAATGAAACCATAGAAAATGTAAGAGACATGGAAGAAAGTAAGAAGATGGACTGTATGGAGAGGCAAAGGGGAAAACATGGGGGGAGGTGACAGAGTGGGAAGGAGAAAGAGATGCAATATGTACATTTTTTAAAATTTAGGTAATGAATTGCCTTCTAAAGCCAAAAGGCCCTAGTTCCAGATGATTTCACTGTTGGTTTTTTTTTTTTTTTTTCTTAGACAGAGTCTCACTCTGTAGTCCAAGCTGGTGCCAAGCTCACTATGTAGCCCAGGCTGACCTTGAACTCACAGTACTATAATTATAGGCCTGAATCACCACATCCAGCTAATCTTTATGTGGGGCTGGGGATTCCAAGCCAGAGTCTTGTGCATCCTACACAAGCACTTTATCCACTAAGCTATGCCTCCATCCCCTTACTGATGAATTATATCAGACATTTAAAGAAGTAATTTATACTAAATTTTTATAGTATGTTTCCAAAAATAGGTGCAGTGAAATCACCTCATGTTTCACTTCATGAAGCCAGCCGTGATCTAATACTAAAACCAGACAAATATTACAGACAAATAATTTTTATGAATGTAAGTGCATAAACCATCATAAAAATAGTATCAAATCAAATACAGTACTTTATTAAAATGATTGTACACCACAACCAAGTAGGATGCATCCTGGAAAGGCAAGGCTAATTGAACACTCAGATCTCAACTAATTTGATCCGTCACATCAACAATATATCAATAAGTGCAGACAAACATACGATCGAGTCTATCACTCAGTCACGACTTAAAGCAAACCAAAGCAATGACAAAAAACTTCAAAGTGAAGGAGGAATACAGAATATCCGTACAATCTATTTATAAAGAACAACTATAAAATCTTTATGATAACACCATACTTAATGTTAGTAAACCACTTGCATTCTCCTACAACTGGGGGAACACTTCACTTCTCCTACACTTCATACTAGGAATCCAATATAATATAATATAATATAATATAATATAATATAATATAATAAGAAAGTGTGTTCAGGTTAGAAAGAGAGAAATAAAAGGGCCTTTGTTTATAGATGATACGACTGTGCACAACAAAATTCCAAAAGTAAGAACAACAATAAATAGTCCAGGAACTAATTATAGTAAGAACAAAGGGTTAATATACAACTTCACCGTTTTTCTAAATATCAGGATTTGGCAATTGGAATTTAAAACTAAAAAAAAAAAAAATTATCTTCATCCTCCCTCAAAAAACACTAAGATGAAAACATAACAAAATATATACAAACTGTATATCAGAAACCTATAAGACATGGACAAATGATTTTTTAAAATATAAATGAAGAGCTTTATATACTTTTGTATGAAAAACTTAAATTGTGAAGGTTTCAGCTCTTTTCAGTTTAATGTGTCATGTCAATTAAAATTCTTATTTTGTTGATATTAACAAACCAACTCAAATTTACATAAAAAAGTAAAAGACACAGAATGGCAAACACTTGAACCAAAAGAAAGCAAAAAATAGACAAATGAAATTACAACAAGCTGAAAAGCCTCTGTACAGCAAAGGAAAAAATAAACAAATGAGGAGCTCAGAACACAGGCAACTTACAGAATAACATGAGTGAGATATTGGAAGTTAAGGGGAGACAGAAGGGCACAGGAAGGCCCGAAAGAGGGAGGGGATGGAGTTCTTATGATGTCATGATATATAAGTGCACAAAATTTTCAAGCTCAATGTAACCATTGTATATTACACACACACATACACATATAAAAATATACATATAAATAAAAATGGGAAAAGTAGAGTGCAGACATAACCTATAGAATGGGAGAAACCATTTGTAGTATATATATATATTTGATAAGGGGCTAATATCCAGAATATATTAAGAACTAAAATAACTCAATACAAAAAAAAACTAAAAATGGGCAATAGATCCAAACAGACTTTTGTTAAAAAACACATACAAATGATCAGTAGGGACATGAAAAAAAATGTTCAATTTGATTAATCACCGAAGAAATGCAAATCAAAACCACGAAGAGGTATCACTTCACCCAGGAACAAAAGTTATTATCAAAAAATTAAAGCTTTTTAATTTTTCACTAAAATTTTTTAAAAGGAAATAGAACACTTGCAACATAAATGTAAGTTAAATGTAAGTTACAATCATATGGGCAAGAAGATATAGATTATTCTTTAAAAAATCAAAAACATACCTACCATCTATTCCAACAATTCCTCCACTGGGAATATATACAACAGAAATAAAATCAGTATGACCAGTGTTTTAAAGCAATATTTGTATAGCCATGTTTATTGCTGCACTATTCGTAACAGTCAATATATGAGAATAATGTAAGTATTCATCAATTAATGAATGATAAAGACAATGTGCTAACTATATATCCTATATATACAACAGAACACTACATAATCTTGTCACGTGAGGCCACATAGAAAGACTTAGAGATCATTATGTTAACTGAAATAAGTCAAGCACAGAAGACAAATACTGTGTGATCTCTCCCAACACAGAATCTAAGAAAGCTGATCTCGCAGAACTTGAGTAGGATGATGGTTCCCAGAGTCTAGGGAACAACAGGGAGGTAGAGAGTACAAGAAAGGGGAAAAGCTGGCTCCATAGTACAAAGTTACAGACAGACAGAAACAAGAAGCTCTGGGGTATGTTACTTGGCATTGTGACTACAGATAATAATCATGAACTGTATATTGAAAATATCTGTAAGAAAGACTTCTCAAAGTTACTAAGACAAAGAAACAATGAATGTTTGAGGCATTAAATATACTTAACCTGATTTAAGCACTATGTAACATATAGATAGGTGTATCAAACATTACAGAGTACACAACTACAACATTGTAATAACTACAACATTTATGTTTTGTGTATCATTTTAAAATGTTAAATGAAAAAATAGAAAAGAACAGCCAAAATATTATTAAATGAGAAGAGCAGTGTCAGAGGACTGTCCCTTCTGGGTCTCCAGACATACTATAAAACTTTAGGAATCAAGACAGCGTTGTATTGGTGAAAGAATAGACAATAGATCATTAGAACTGATTAGAGCCCAGAATATGCCCACACAGACGTAATCAACAAATCTTTGATAAAGGAGCAGAGTAACTCCAGGTAAAAGGATAATCTTCAAACAAATTGTGTTGGAACTACCCATCTGCATGCAAAAAAAAAAAAAAAATCTAGATATAAACACTTTACCAGGTGTGTCCAATCTGCAACTGTCATCGTTTTGCTTTGATTTCTTTAACATTATAATAAAATAATTTTAAAGGACATTTAGTACTTGTATATGTATATTAATTATATTATTATATTTATAGGTAGTCCAAGACAATTCTTTTTCTCTCAGGTTGGACACATCTGCCATATACTTTCTACAAAAACTAACTCAAAATGGTTTATAGATCTGTCTTAGTTACTTTTTTGTTGCTGTGACTCAATACCTGACACCCACAGGTTTATTTTAGCTCACAGTTTCAAAAGGTCACAGTCCATTCAAGGACAGCCAGCAACAGTGGAAGTACATGGCAGAGGCAGAGGTAGAGGCAGCTCCTTGATGTCACAAACAGAAAGCCAGGTCAAGACAAGTTGAGACTAGTAGTCCAAGTAAGGCAGGAAGTGGCTTATATATCCTTCAAAGTCTCATCCAGGGGTAGAAGGTGTGGTAAGCCCCCACTACACACCTATAACCCAGTTTACATGCCTGTATCCTCCAGACTAGGCCCCAATCCCCCAATAGCATATGGTTCCATAGACAATCCATAACACTCAAATACATGAGACTTTTATAGGACATTCCAGATCCAAACCACAATAGACCTAAATGCAAAACACAGAACTATAATTCTCCTAGCAGGTAACATAGAAGAAAATCTAAGTGACTAGAGTTTGCTGGTGACACTTTGAACATAGCACCAAAAGTATGTTTCATGAAAGAAAGATTGTTAATTTGGACTTCATTATAAGTAAAAACTCTTTTGCTTTGCAAAAAGTATTGTTAAGAGAACAAAAATACAAGCCACAAACTAAGAAAAAAAAATCATTTCGAAGTCTATATCTGATGAAGGACTAGAATCCAAAATAAAAAGAATGCTGAAAAATCTCAGCAAGAAAATAATGAATTAAAAAACGGGCATATCCAGATAGATACCTCAGCAGAGAAGATCCACAGATGACAAATAAACATATGAAAAGATGCTCAGCATTATACATCTTCAGGAAATTACAAATTAAAGCAACAATAAAGTACACACACCTACGGGAATGGCTAAAATCCAAAACACTGACAACACCAAATGCCGACAAGAAGGGGAACAATAGGAACCCTCATTCATCGCGGGTGGTGGCACAAGATGGTCCCGAGCTACTTTTGGAGGAAGCAGCTTGCTAGTTTCTCACAAGCCTACACATAGGCCTACCATATGACATGGCGATCACGCGCCTCGGTATTTATCCAAATGAGTTGAAGATTTGTGTCTACACAAAAGCTAGCATATGAATGTTTATAGCAGCATTATTCATAAGTGCCAAAGACTGAAAGCAAGCAAAATGTCCTTCGATCAATGGGTGGATAAATAAACTGTTCCATTGGTACAATGGAATATCATTCATTTAAATAAAAGCAAAGCCAGTGGGTGCTTGGGAATCTGTACACCTCTTGCTCAATTTTGCTCTGAACTTTAAACTGTTTTGAAAAATAAAGTTTTTTTTTTAAATTGAGCTGTCAAGATACCAAAAAATTGGGAGGCATGCTGCTCAGTGAACAGAGCCAGGTGAGAAGCAGTGCATGCTACATGATTGCAACTCTGTGACACTCTCAGAGGGCAGAAGGGTAAGACAGCAAAACATCATTGTTTCCAAAATTTCACAGGGAGGAACAAGCGAAGCACAGAGGATTCTCAGGGCTGTGGAACTCTTGAATGGGATATTCTAACCATAAATTCAAGGGACTTTACCTTTCTCACAAAACAGGGAAATGTACAACACAAAGAGCAAAATCCTAATGCAAACAATGAACTTCCGGTAACAGCAATTCAGCAATATTGATTCATCAGTTGTAACAGATGTACCAACGACTGCCATGTGTTAATGATCAAAGACACATCACATAAGGCTTTGTGGCCTGAAGGGAGGTTGACAGGTGAGCAGGTTTGCTGGAGATCTCAAATAGCTCTGGAAACCCAAGTCTATTTTCAAGCTAGTAATAAGTTTAAAAATAAAGAAGATAGTCTACTGAAGCCTAGCTGCCTTCTCCATTATAGTTTCTGTACCTGTTTTCAAGACCCTCTGTCTTTTGCTTGATGAACTTTATAACTTTCTATTCACCTTCAAATGTCCCTTCTCTCATCCATTGTCCATTTTTTAGCAGAGGGGTGCGTGTGTGTGGCCCTGGGGACTGAGCCCAGGGCTCTGTGCATGGTAGGGAAGCACACTACCACTGAGTTATAGCCCAGCCTACAGTGATAGCAACAGTGATTTTTTTAACACTAAAAAAGATGATTAGTATTTTACTTGTTTACTCTTCCTCTGGTCTCACCTCCCATATCTTTTGCTCTAAAAATCCATCACTATCTAGCCAAATGTAAGCCCTGACAATCTTCAAGTTGAGAAACAGAATCTTATGAATTTCCAATGCATACATCAAATAGCTCACTTTATTACATTTTAGTAACAGCCTGAGAAATACTTCTTATCCCAGACTCTGGCTCTAATGGGTGGACAAAGCCACTTGAGAAAAGAAAAAAGCCAAATCACTCAATATTACACACATGATCAGCTTTCCAAGTGCAAGTGTATCTAGACTGGAGATCAGCCTGGGTCCCAATGAGGACTTCCAGGACTGATCCCAAGCTGCAGCCAAAACAAAGTTAAAGTGACCCCTGGGAAAGAAGGCAGGTCCTCACAGCTGCTCTGGTGTAGGCACAGGCAGATTACTCTACGTGAGAGAGACTATCACCATAGGAACACCTATGGGATATTAAACACAGACTGAAAATAGTCCTAGTACAAAACAGAGTCACTTGGGCCTCAGAGGAGAAGGTGAAGGGTCAAAGCCAAAGGTAAGGTCTAAATTAAAAACACACTTAGCCCTCAAGAATTGGAGACAGAACAGGCAAGTGTGTTAGGGCACAGCCAGCTAAAGTGAAAATAATGAACATGTACTTTTGTTCTTTTTCCCAAACAGAATTCAAAATAGTGACTGGAGATCTGCTACAAGTGGAATAATTGCAACCAGTCCTCTAGAAGCAACTGGGCTTGCCTTTGTTGTCATAAATGTGTAAATAGTAGGCTCAGATTTTAATTCTTTGAAACCTAAGTTGAGAAGCAGAAATCCAGGCAGGAGAAGGGAAGGGGAAAGTGTAACCTGAAGAGTGTCAGGAGCACAAGCAATAAGGAAAAAGTGATAATAGTCCTATTCCTCAGCGCCCCAAGCACCCTGGGTGGCCCTAAGGCAGCGTGGGGGGTGGGGTGTCAGGGACCTGAAGAGCTGCACAGGGACCCTGCAGCAGTGAGAAGTCATTTCCATAGCTGCCTGATCCCTCACTTTTCTGCCTCCTGCTTCTGGGCTTACAGAAACAAAAAAGTAATATCATTGACTTCACTGAACTCACGTTCTAGCTGGAAAACTAGACAATAAACAGATCAACACACAAGCAAGACAATGTCAGAAGTCTTAAGTGTTACGAAGACAGAAAACCTACATGAAAATAACAGCAGAAAGTTGGGTGTGTTGGCGCACACCTGTCATCTCAGCATTTTGGGAGGCTGAGACAGAAGAACTCCAAGTTTGAGCCTAGGCTGAGCAATTTAGTGACTTAAAGACACAGTGTCTCAAAATTTTAAATGATAATAATAACAATCCGAGTTGGAGATGTAACCCTGTGTGAAGGCTTAGGTTCAATCTCTAGTACCCAAAAAAGAAAAGAGAGGGAAAAAAAGTAAAAGATACAGTCCTAGAGGAAATCCTCTTGAGACTAAAGGAATTAAAGGAACTGAGCGAACGATGTAAGCATCAGCAGAAAACAGCAGAGCAAACAACGTGTACAGGCCTGAGGTGGAGAGGGCCTGGGGCTCTTCTAGAAGAGCTGGGAGTCGGGGAAGGACCACCACCTCAGAGTTAAACTCCCTACTCATTAAATAAGAGCGCCCCCCCCCTCGCACCCCCCACCCCCCCGCTTCCACAGCTCCTAGAAACCACCATTCTATTTTCCCTCTCTACTAACTTGACTACTCCAGGCATTTTAAAAGTATAAGCAGAATCATTCAGTATTTTTCTTTCTGTGACTGGCTTATTTCACTTGGCATAATGTCTTCAAGATTTATCCGTGGTAGAGCCTGTCAGAATGTTCTAAGCCGGGGTCATGTCCCATCATATGACTATACTGCAGAGTATTAATCCTTTTGTCTGTTAGCGCACTTTGGGTGGCTTCCACCTTCTAGCTGCATAGCGCTGCTGTACTACAGGTAAACAACTATCTCTTCATGACCCACCTTTTAATTCTTTGGGGTATATACCTAGGAGTGAAATTGCTACTTTATATAATTTTAGTATTTATATATTTAGTTATTTGCAGTGTGCTTGGTTATTTGTTTGAGACAGGGTCTCGCTCTATAGCCCAGGCTGGTCCTGAACTCACAGGTATAGCCCAGGCTGGCCTTGGACTCAGGACAGTCCTTCCTCAGCCTCCCAAGTGCTGGGATTACAGGTGTGCACCACCATGCCTAGCTTTATGTGGTGCTAGAAAATTGAATGCAGGGCCTTGTGCTGTGCCATTCCTCTAGCCCAGTGCTTGATTTCAAACCCACAGACTCACATGTGCTAAGCAAGCACTCTAGCACTGACCTACACCCCAGCCAAATGTTTAATTTTGTGAGAATATACTGTTCATATTATAGAGTTTATAATTTTGGAAATATCCTCAGATTGCTGAGTGGAAAATACATTGTACAGAGATAAGAATGGAAGCAGAGAACAAAGTTAGGAGGCTCTTGAAGTCTTACAGTGCTCAGTTGATTACAGAGTCCTACTGCCCAAGGGTTCAAAAAATGAAGGATGGCATTGCTGGGCTGAATTTAGGCCACCAGACTTCCAGAAACGGAAGAAGAACAAGATTATGGCATGACTGAATGACCCAGTTCAGTCTCTCTTCAGCTGACAATCACCACAGGGACACTACTGAGTCTGGCTGGAGCCTGAGGTGTGACTGATCCTATACATAACATCTCACACACATATATCCAGCTAAAGAAACCTATTCCTGTGGGAAGTTGGGAAACTCAGAGCCCCAGAAAGGAATCACCGCTCAGCAACTCCACTGTTCCTTTGCCCTGAGTATGACTTTGGGGTGAGACTCAGGAATGCAGGCTTGTTCAGTTCAAGAGAAAACTGCCACTTCTTATTTGTGTTTATGCACAAGAGCCTGGAAGGGTTTGGAGACACGAGGAGCTGCGATTTCTCAATCTCCCGGTTATTTCTAACAATGTTCAGTTATTTTATTTTTGAGGCAAACCAGTGCACTTTTTGCTCAAGAAAATCTAAATACTCATCAAAATTGTTTTGTTAATAGTGACATTTAATAAATGGCTTCTGTTTCACCTTTTTAAGAATATGATCCAAAAATCCTTTCCCAGCCCTAACATGCCCTTGAACTTCTAAAATGAAAGGCATTTTATTTCAAATCACTATGCTAAACCCCTTCATATAATAAGAGGAGTAAGTTTATTTTAGTATAAAGATCTGATCCGGACTAAAAGTATAAATGGACAACGTGAAAAGCTGAGTCCTGATGGGAATGAGGCAGAATGAAATTCCCTGCCAGTCAATTAGCACATTGCACCTGGAAGAATGCTAATCTTTCCATCTTCCAGGACAGACTCTGAAGCAAAAGACACACAAACACATTTTTGATTGTCTCCTGAAATCTACTCTCTCATTGTAGTGGACACAGTCCCAAAGGCTGGGTTGAAAGACAATGCACAGAAAACATTCATGAAAAAGCCATCATCGATCTCCCAGCACCATGTAAAGTGGGTGTGGTGGTGCACACCTGTAATCCCAGCACTCAGGAGGCAGAGGCAGGAGGATTGCCATGAGTTTGAGGCCAGCCTGGGCTATACAACGAGTTCAGAATCAACTAGCCCAAACTACAGAGTAAGAGTGTGTCTCAAAATAAAAAATCAACAATGGTAAATATATAAGACGATCTGCCGAAAAACTGGGAGAACATATGAGATTTTTTAAAAGGATTTTTTCACCCACTACTTGCTTTCCATCATGAAATGTTTTGTAACACAGTCCTATTTTTCAGGATCATGCATATAGCAATATCACTGACATTTAAGTATTTAGTTATCAAAATGATTTCCTGCACATCCAAAACAGAAAAAAATGTCTGTGAGGTAGGTGACCTTGTTTCCTATACATGAAAGATTTCGGTAGCTTACCTAAGTCACTTCTTTCTTTTGGGCAACAAGTGCCTCAGAAGATACCTGTCTAGAAGATTTTGTTTCAGTTTTAGGAGCTATTAAAAGAGGACTTTAAAACAAAGATAACCTTTTTATTTAAAAATTCCCCAAAAATGGAGTACTAACTTTGTCTCCTGGGAATGCAGTGGCCACGCATGCTTTGGGGCAGGAAGGCAAGGGAGAGCATAATGGGTTTTGCCCAAGCCTGAGAGCTAGGTGGTTCTGTACCCAGATTTCCCTCGATTTTCCCTGAAGCCCTAGGAAAGCTGAACAACTTTAGCTTCAGTTTCTCTTCTAGGCCATGTAAAGAAACCAGTAGACTCCTCATGTGTGGGTTGGCGGATGGCTTGAATGTCCTCCTTGCCTGCGTGTGAAGGAGGTCGCTCGGTAACCTGCACTCACCAGGTGCTCGCAAAGGTGACTGCTGAGACTGTGTGATTCCAGCTCACAGAACTCCAGCAGAGCCAGGGCTACACAGTATGCTAGTGCGAGCTCAGGCAGTCTATTTATTTCTGTTTAATAGGCATGAGGGGGCTCAGATTCAGAACAGGGCCATAACTAAGAAACAGGTTAAGACAGAGTGGCAAAATAAAGAAAGGAGTTTCTTCTTCTCTTGGCATTGTAAAATGTGCTGTTGGCAGATACGCTCTGAGCTCAGACAGGATGCCCCACCTGATTACCTTTCTGTGGCTTGTCATCAAGGAAGTGCTCACTGAGAAGAATTATTTCTTTGTTAGTCACTGAGTTGTCCAACCTATTCTCAGAACTGAAGTATATGTTCAAATTTTTTAAGTCAAATTATATTTGAACAGCTTTTTCAGAATTCTCACATAATCCATAGTTCATCTTAATGTTAATAACTTCAGATCCATCCTTTCTTATAATTTGAATAGACACTGGTAACTTTATAGCTACCTGTTGTACTAGAACAGAGGCTACTTCACGAACACTAGGTACCCAATAAATGTTGATTCTACAAACAAATATGAAGTATACAAAGCTTTAGAAAATTCAGAATTTAAAATTATTAGCTAAAGAATACATGCAGTTTCCTCCATGGCTATGTTTATGAATTGTCAATAATGATAAAAAATTTCAACTTCAAAAACATTGACTGCGGTCCTGTAGTGTGCATGAGGATAGACCAACCCACTGCCCAAAACTACTTCTACTTCTCCTTTCCTCAAACTTCTCCCAAGCTCTGTGCTTTTTTTTTTTCATAAACATCACCAAGAATATATACACATCAGCAAGAGTGACACTGGACCAAGACAGCCTTAGTTGGGGTGTTTTAGTAGGTTCTCAGATGGACTCCTTACTCAAACAAAATCTGAGCCAGCTGAGAAGACAGGGAAGAAAGGCAGGCAGAACATTAAAATGGTGCCGGGACTACTGATCACGCAGAAGCCACTGACTGGCCCCAAGTCTATTCTTTCCCTTTGAAAAAACATTTCCCCGGCTCCCTGGAAATTAGGTGGGTCCACATGACTCTGCTATCCACAATAGAAGGTAAGGAGATACAGTGTCTCCACTTGCAGACCAGGCCATACAACCTCCCACTGCTGATGACTCACTCTCCTTTGCCCGCCCCATGAGGAGGGATGGAGATCTCCAGGGAGAGCATGGAGCTACATCCTTGACCTTGAACTACATGGAACAAAGAAATAGGCTTCATGATCTTTGGCCACTAGATTGAATAGATTAGGTGTTTTCTGTTACAAAACAGCAGATGCTTCCATTCTTAACCTACCTTTACTTGTAATGAAGCTGATTTCAAAGATAACGTCCCACAGCTGTGGGTAGGCAGTTCCAGCCTCTAGTGACCCATTCCCCCTCCCCTCTGTCCAGGCTTCCCCATTCTGTTCCCACTTCTTATTTCCCATGCTGGTAGAACACCCACCCACCCCTCAATGGGATTACAAACAATCTTCTGGTTGGTGACTTCTGAGAAACACTTTGGAATGGTTTCTTATGAAAGGGTGGGTGAGAGGACCAGGATGGACAAATAAAGATAAAGGCGGATAGATGCAGACAGACAGAGTGGGTAAGTAAGCTCTTTCTCCACTAGCCTAGACTCTAACCTTAATCCCAAACCAACCTAACTGCTTCGGAGAACAACTTTTGGCATGCTGCTTACACGCGCCCCAGCATCCAATCTTGGCTTGCTGGGATTTGTCTTTTCCTTTCCATCTTGGCCCACAGAGCTAGAAGATTTGCACAAGCAGATGTCTGCCAAAAACAAATAGCTTTTCTAAATGTTCACCAACAAGGGAACTGATATATAAATTATGAGGCATTCAGTCAATGGAGTATTATTCAATCATTGAACATGATAAACATGAAGCTTCTAACAAGACACAAAGTGTGTGTTAAATAATGTTACTGAAGAAGAAAAAAGTCATAAAATTATAGATGCAATATGGCTACAACATGTAAAAATATACCCATGGAAATAAAGCCTTGGATGAAACTCAAAGAAAGAAAAGTCATTACTGGGTTAGAGTAGAGAGAGTCAATAAATATTTGTATTGTTTAAGTAAATTTTAAAAAGTCAAAGCAACCATGTTGCTGTTCCCACTCAATAATACTACAAAATATAGTACTACCACCCCTCCTTGCCTTCAGTGGGAACTAACCCAACTGAGAGGAGAGGGGTCCTGGCAGAGCTCCAAGAGAGGCCTGACTCTAGACACCCGGTGTCTGCCTGATTTGGAGTTGGAACACAAGTCCCGCTGTTGCTTCCATATGTCCTTACTTTATTTTTAAGTCTTCTAAGATTCTAAGCATTTTGCATCTAGATTGTGGTGCTGTTCCCCTTAGTAATTCAGGCAATCAAATAGAAATACTCCTAGACTCCCTCCTCTCTGACTTTCCTGGCTAACGTGACATTCTTAGGGAGAACTAATGGAAAAGCTATGTCCTCAGATCATGTGAATAGATCAATAAAACCCTGTGTTGACAACACTTATAACTGTGGGATTTACATCCCTTTCACTGTTCAGGAAGGTATTTGTAACTGGGTCAACTCTTAACTATTTTTATCATTTTATTGAAATGTACATGGAAAATTCATATAAGAAAAGTATTCAATGCCAGAAGAATGCAAATCAGCGCACTCTGTACATATTTCCTAGTTCAAAACAACTCCTATCTCCAGGACATATTTCTTCTATCTAAGTAGTTTACCACCACCCACCTCATCTCCATCCTTGGCTTTGTTCTCTTGAGTGAAGTGTTATCATAAGTATCCAAGCCCTTGTCTTGGCCTCCCAAATGTGAAATCTGCAAGAAGAACTTTCCTCAGGTGCAAAATCCTGGCTCCAAGCTTTGCAAATTGCCCACAGAGTTAAGGCAGCCTCAGATAAGGCTCTAAGAAAAGAGAGAAACCCACCATGAGACCAAGCTAGATGGAAGGCTAAAGAGTCTGACAGCTGAACAAACTGCAGGGATTCTTGCTCAAGGGGATGAGAATTGGAAAAGAAAACAGCCACTGGATAAATGAAATTAATGAATCTTTAACTGGCAAATTTGACCCAAAATGTATTTCTGTGCTCAGTGGATGCAAGTCGGGTGCACGGCACACAGGAAGAGGCAGTGTGCAGGGAAGCAAGGCTGCCCACGGTTGCACACTGCCTCAAGTCGCACACTCAGCCCCTTTTCAAGGCTAGCCGGGGATGGTCTTGGCCCTGCAAAATCATACGCCCCATTTGTGATCTCCTTTCCCACGCTTAGCTCTCTCCCTTAATCTTATCCTAGGTTATATACAATGGCCTAAATTTCTGACTCATTTTTTTCTTTTCTTCAGCACTTTCTTCTCCATTATTAATACCTATCATGATTTCTAATAATTAGTATTTATTATGCTGCCCTCCCATAATGCTTTAAATGTTCCATAAGTGCAATGACTTTTCATATGTATCTCTGTCTACATTGTGCCTAGTGGGGTGCCTAGAACCCAACAGGTAATCAATGCACATTTTTACATTGGTATTGACTTTCTAACATAAAGACAACCAGAGTTTTCTTCTCTAAATTGTAGGCCCATCAGGGGAGAGAAGGGATCTAGTGTTCATTATTCTCATTTGGTCCTCAGTTAAAAGAAGTACTAAGGATTTACCTGAAATTGAGTAGAAAGAGAAGTAGCTCTAAAGTCATTTACCATAAGAAATGATATTGTGGGGGGACTTCCAGCCAAGATGGCAGCCGAGTAACAGAGCTGTGCAATGCCTCCTCAAGGAGCCACTTAAAAAGTTGCAAATATAGTCAAAAAACATCTGTTCACGGTAGCTAGGACAGGGTGGAGCACTCCAACAACTGAAAAAAAGGCCACTAGAAGGTCAGAAAACCCAAAGCAACATCGGAAGCAGGAGAAAAAAACAGCAGCCCAGTAAGCTGCCCCAGGCCCACTGAAAATAGCTGGAAGCTGGCATCACGCAGATAGAGGAAAGCCGGGCTGAACCCAAAAACCAATGCCCAAGCCAGGAGAGAAAGGAATGGCCCAGTACTGAAAGAAGGCCACAGGAAAGTCAGAAATCCCAAACACATATCAAAAGTGGAGGAAAACAACGATTTATTGAGCACAGCCCTGAGTTGCTGGCCTCCACAGACAGAGGAAAGCCCAGAGATGGGAATCTCAGACCAAGGTAAGCACAGATCTGGGAGAAGTGGGAATTGACAGCAGCTGGAAGCCCGGGCCCCCAGAAATGAGCCTCGGGTAGTGCATACTGCAAGCCCAATGTGAGCTCCCACTAGAAAAGGCCTCCTTGAGCCTAGATTAGAATCAGCACCTGGCAGCCATAACAGGCAATGACAGAAGTGGAGAGGAGAGAAAAGTCACTGGCTCCAAGAATGGCTTGGTTATAGTGGGAGCACTTCTGAGGGTGGAGAGCCCCACTCTTGGGGGAGGGAAGCCAGGTTAGGTGGGAGAGCTTTGCTTAGGGGATAGGGATGATCATGACACCTCAGAGGCCATCAGGCTGTTCAGTCTCCCCTCACTGCCTACTCCCAGCACAGAACTCAGGGGAATTTCTGCTCCCTCAACATACCCACATACTCATTCAAAGAAACCTCTTGGCTAGGCCTAGTGAAGCCCCTCAACAACATAAACATGGAGGAATACAAGGCAAGAGGACACACACAGAAATGCCTGAGACCTCAGAAACTAATGTCATGGGCCCTGAAATAGTAGAACTCATAAGGAAGCAAGTCAAAAAGCAAATAAACAAGTTCAAACAAGATAGTCTCAAAGAAATGCAAGCAATGATCAACAGCCTTAAAGAGGAACTTGCTAATCAAATAGTGGGTCCTAATGCAGACAAAGCTCACTGAGCACGTAGAAGCCACAAACAAAAAGTTGACTGAGGGTAATAAGGAAATTCAAGATTTAAAGTAACATTTTAATAGAGAAGTGGAAATTTTGAAAAAAATCTAGGTGAAATTCAGTATATTAAAAGTACATTAGAAAGCAAGGGAAGTCAACTAAAACATTGTAAGGACAGAATTTCAGACCTTGAAGACAAGGATGAGGAAACAAATGCTATAATTAGGCATGACTCCAAAATTAGAAATGAGCAAAGTAGCTGGATACAACAGCTGATGGATGATTCAAAGAGAGCTGATGTTAGAATCATGGGTGTGGGAGAAAGAGCAGAAGACAGCACCAAAGGTATAAAGAATTTACTCACAGAAATCATGCAAAAAAATTTCCCAAATCAAGGAAAAGAAATTAATTCTCAGGTACAGAAGCTTATAGAACATGAAATAGCCTCAACCAGCAATGAGACTTACCATAACATATCATAATCAAAACCTCAGAAATGCAACATACAAAGAAAATATTAAAAACAACAAGAAAAAAAAAAGACATTATTCTACCAAGGCAAACCCATTCTCATCACTGCAGTTTCTCAATGCAAACTTTAATGTCCACGAGAGCCTGGAGCAAAATCTTTCAAGCTTTAAAAGACAGCAAGTGTCACCCTAGGTTACTGTGTCCAGCAAAATTATCCCTGAAAAATTGAAGGACAGGTAAAAAGTTTTCATGACCAGGAATCCCTAAGAAATTTTCAACCACTAGCACAGCACTGCAGAAAATACTTGAAAAAAATCTTTGAGAGAGGCAGAGAGACAAGCAGCACCAAAAAATAAATAAATAAATAAACGTGGAGGAAAGGAAACATCTGAAGAGAAAGAAATAGACTGGTATTTGAATCATATGACTGGTATCCTTCTAAAACAATACCAACCAACTCATAAAATTTATTAAACTTTCCCCATAACTGTTATTATTATTACTATATTAGTTTACAATACATAATAATTATATCTAACCTGGGGAATTGATACAAAATCGTTAAAAATATATATGCATGAATTTACGGATGGATAAGTAGATAAAATGATAAACCTAATTTGGCAAAATTTTAGTAATTAGTGAAATGTGAGTAGATAATTTATAAAAGTTTTAAAAATTCTGAAACAAGCATGCCATTTTATATATATTGCTTTATATGTATTATACTTATGTGATACAGATTTAATGCAGCAATTCACCCATCAGTCTTTGATGTAAGTTTATCCTAAGAAAACTGATTGATGTATTGAAAACCTGAATGTCTTTTGAATGTACAAACATTTACCTTTTAGTTCTTAACTAAGGAATTTGAAATTTAACTTCTCTATTTTTCTTTCTCACATTTTCTAGCCTTATGAATTTCATTCTTATAGTCCTTTTCTTACGTGGACTGGTGGATGAGGCCATGTTAAAGAATCTCAACAAAGGAATAAAGGAGAAAAAAAAAGAATCTCAACAAAGATACAGTGAGATACAGAAAAAAAAAAGAGCTTTCAGTAAGTTGTTCCAATAAAGGGCTCTGTTGAACCCAGAGAAGAGGCATCAAGATATGGCTACTATAGCCCATTTTAAGGGTAGAAACGTGAGCTAAAGAGTGGTGATTTGAGTGGTGAAGTTAGTTAGGCACAGAAGATTAAACATTTTAAATATTGCATTGTTTCTCTGATTTGAGAAACCCAGAATACAGGCATTCTATAGAACTAAATGAGTGTGATAGTGGGAGTTAGAAAGAATAGGGAGAGTGGGGGAGGGCCAAAAATGGGAAGGAATTGTAATGTTGATGTGATATATATGTGCACAAAATACTCAAGTTCATTGTAAATGTTATGTATCACACACACACGCACACGTGTATACATATATATATATATATATATATATATATATATATATATATACACACACATATACATATATATTAATAAAATGGTGGGTAAAAAAATAATATTTTTAATTGGCCTTTACTATAGTCCTGAATCTATCTGGCATGCTCTGAATTTAAACAGTAAGCATGGGACATAACAACATTTGAAAGTTATAAACAGACTAAGGGAGCTATGGTGTGATGTGAGACCAGAGGCTGAGCAAGTAATGACCAGTTTTACTAAATCTGATCATTTCTTACCAAGCAAAGATAAAAATGTTTCCTATTAACCTATTAAACAGTCTGGGAACTTTAAGCACGAACATTAAGTTGGTTAAGTTTTCTTGCAACCATCTTACCCCAAAGGGGAATTTTTTCCTTGTTGAAATGGAAGCATCTTATTTTATACTTGAAAAATGCAGCATTTTCTTCTGAATCATTAAAACTTTGTAGTGACACTTTCCAAATAGAATGTAATATGAAAAGTTTTTTCTTGCCTTTCATGGAGAGTCAATGTAATGTAAACATATAAAATTCAGCATTGAAACCTTTCAAAAATCTTTGATAAAACTTTGATTCCTTTAAAAGAATGTTGCTAACACATTTTGAGATTTAATAACCAGAGTGAGCACCATGGCCTTGCCCCTTTTCAAAATGCCACTGCTTTTATGTGTGTTCATGTGTGAGTTAAAAGTGAATAAGCTCTTGGTAATCCTTTAGGTGGAACAAGAGAACGACCACCAAGAAAGCAAGACTTAGCAGTACAGAGTCACTAATACTAAAGGGGATTTTAGAGAGACCAAGTGCCTTGTTTCAGTTGAAAGTTAGGCAAGGAAGAAAGTGGAGAATTACAAATAATCCTGGTACATTAAAAGCAAGTAATTTTTGAATTCACTGGCAGACAATAAAGGGGTTAAAAACTTTGGACTAGTTGGACTAGTCATTATTTCTCTTTCCAAAAATGACTATCAATATTTTAGTAATTCTTCAGCCAAGGTGTTTTAAAAGAATATTACTAAACTCAGAAGAGCCAATAAAAGCTGGATAAAGCTGGGTAATTAAAGACAAGAACACTGGCTTCAGATTGTTACAATGTGGCTTCACTTAAAGGATGACAAGTTTCCTGGTTTGTATGGAGCTGAGACATTTCCCAGGAAGAAATTCAATGCTAAATCCAGGACTATCTGAGGTAAGCTAGGGCCTAGCTCTGAAAACTATTACTTGAAGGTCTGCATTTTAAATATCTTCCCAAACTTCAGTTTCTTCTTATTTTAAATGGGCTTACTATAAGTTCTTAAAATAGAACTATAACTTCTGCGGCATTCAAATTATATATGTGAAAACATCACTGGAAAATGTTAAAAAAAAGAAAACAAAACTACCACCCAAAGTCTGAATTAGACTTGTTTTTAATCAATCAGAGAAGAAATTTGCATTACCTAACTGTATTCTTCCGCACACAGTCAAGTATATCTTCACATTTCAAAAGATTTTACAACTTCTTCAAAGGGTTTGTAAAATTCTAAATCCTGCCAAATGTCTGGAATCTGAATATTTTTATTGATTTTTTAAAGCATATTTAGAAAATTGATTTTATGTCAATTCCAAAGAACAGCATTTCTTTCTGAAACCTCATGCATTCTGGGAACTTTTCAAAGAGCCTGAAGCAGGCTAACACTGTGCCAACAAGGTACACAGTGCAGTACAGACAGAAGGTCAATATGCAGTGACCATAATGGGTAGAAGTCGAGACTGTGAACCACCAGCGGTTGTGTCCGATGCATTTCTGAGTTGTGATAAAAAAAAAAAAAGTCCTTTGGTTAACAAGACAGATGTTGAAAACTAGGTCCAGTTCAGAATTTCAGAAGTTATGTAAGCAAGAGTGTCAGCGAATCAACTTCCTATCTGGAACCAGGCACTG
The DNA here is from genome assembly GCA_004027205.1 of Ctenodactylus gundi. Taxonomy (NCBI): domain Eukaryota; kingdom Metazoa; phylum Chordata; class Mammalia; order Rodentia; family Ctenodactylidae; genus Ctenodactylus; species Ctenodactylus gundi. The sequence continues at coordinate 393,761 of PVKB01000911.1, forward strand.
GTTGAAATAAGTGAGAGAAAAAAAAAAAACCTAAAGACAAGATATTCAAGGAAGCTAGCCCAACTGACAGTGCCAACCTCTACAAGTAGATACAACATCAAGAACAAAAGCAGAAAAATATTTCCACTCACTCCCAAGCGGGAAAAGCATTTGCTGAAGTGGAGCCACTATTCGGAATTTTCAGGACTAAGACAGGGCAGGTTATTACCACTGGCAGCAAAGCAGAGCTGGATGAGACAGGGTCTAGGGTCACGGAACCCAGTGGCTTCTGAAATCTGATGTTTTCAAAGAGATTTTCATCAAAACTGAAGATGAATACATTAGTTATGTTTAATCAGCAGATCGATTTGTAGAAGCATAAGGTCATATTTCAACTTCATTTTGTCAGGAAAAACATATGTGCTTTTAAGTCAACATTTTTGTGTTACCTTTTTCTGTCTCTCACCAAACTTAGAGAAGGAAAGATGTGCTTTGGCTCATGGTCTTGGTAGTTTCAGCCTGTAGTTGGCTGGTTCCTTTGCTGAGGCCAGCGGTGAGGTGAACATCATGGTGGCAGGATATGGCAGAACAGAGCTACCTAACTCACCACATCCAGAAACCAGAGAGAGAGAGAGAACAAGAACCACAGAGAAAGTATCGAAGGACAAGATGTAGTTCCCAAGGTCACACCCTCAAGACCACACCCTTCTACTAGGCCCTGTCTCCTAAATAATACCCTACTCAGCTATGAACTCTGGATCCACTGATGAGGTGAGCACCTTCATAATCCGGTCATTTTCCCAAAACCTATCGGCTGACCTTTAGGGGACACTTTAGGTCCAACTTATAACACTATTTTTCATGTATCTGAGAAAACAAGATGAATGAAGAAGAAACACTGAGGTTCTCTCCCCTGCCTCCCTTCACCTTACATCATGTCAAATCAGGTAAGATTCATGACAGCTGGCCAGCCTTTTAAAAATTCTATCGTGATGTGACCACTGGTGTTGCCTGATGTCCAAGTTCAGGAGCTCTTGATATGATTAAGAATAATCAGTAGGAGTTCATACTAAAGATTTAAAGCAAGAAGGAGTTTATTGAGAAAGTAAAGCTCTCAAGGAGAAGTCAAGTGGGGGTCTTGAGTGAGAGTCCCAAGGGAATGAAGGACTTGAGCCCTTTATAAAACTTTTGCTTAGGTAGTTTCAAGAAGTCTTCTGTGGTGTGCATGGGGTGGGGGTGGGGCGGAGCACAAAGTAAGCCCACTAATTACCTTAGGGCATTTAGGAGAAACTGGGTGGGGTAGAATAAGATACCTATCTTAGCTACTTCTCCTTTATTGTTGGGGGGAGGGTGGGGAGGGGGGATCTTGGCTGGGACCTTGACTCCACTGTGATTCCACTTCTGCTCTTATGGCCACTGGAATGCCCTGTCTTAATCCTGCTCATCTGTTGTAGCCTATTCTTCTATCTGACACTGACAATGAAATTACAAATGATTTTCAGAAGAAACAAAGGGAGAAGACAGAGAAAGACACTAAGTGATGTCTCATTCTAGGAACTAAGAGAGGAAAGAGAATGTAGCACAGAGACAGGAAAAGAAGAGGGAAAAGAGAAGCCGACACACATCTCCAAAGGTAATATTAAAAATACCTAACACTCTTAAATACCTGACAAGTATCAAGCAAACATACATTTTTATATTGAAAGTAAATAGAATAACAAGAAACATCTTTCTCAGTTGCCTGAGCTACTGATGTAATGTTAACAGATGACAGTGAGATGGAAAGGAGCTCAATTTGGATTCTGCATGGGTCCACTTTGTCAGCAGCACGGTTTTTACCTGGAAGAGGGCAGAACAAATATTGATAGATGCGTAAGATCTAATACAGTAGCGCCTGGCCCTTCTGAAGTGGCTCGACTCCCTGAGTATATAAAACACGCATCCATGGCGTTGTGTGCTGCGAGAACATGCAGCACTTTGTGGGACTGTGGAGATGGGATAAACGTGTTCCTACTTATCTAAAAAAAAAGATGCAGATGGATTCTCTCATTTATGGACTGGTGAGCTTGATATCAAATCCAGGCAAGTTTCTGGAATAGAATACTAATAGGTTGATTTGTGAGCACATATAGGGGGAAGTTGTGAATGCTAGGAGATACCATGGGACCTATAAAGAACAAGTCATGTCAAGCCAATCACACACATACACACACACACACACACACACACACACACACACACTTAGGAACAGTTGATGAAACAAATGCTTCAAATCGATCGAGATGAAAATTATTTTTAAATTCCTTTGACAAAGTCTCTCATAGCATCTGTATAAAAGAAATAGAAATGTATATAAGGAGCATGACCAACAGTGAGGTCCAGCTAAATGATAATCACATCTGGCATCTCTCAGACAGACTATAAATTAATGCATTTTGTTTGCATTGCAGAAGTCTTTTTTCAGTTTAATCAATAACAAGTGATGTCATTTTGATCAGCTTTGAGTACTATTAAAAGAAGGGAGAGGGGAAAAAAAGGGAGAGGATACTTGGTTAGCCAAATGGAAAACTCTTGTAGTTGTTTTTAGGGGAATATAACTAAAAGTCATACTACTTTGTAAGAAAAGCTATTTTACTACTATACTGAGTCAATTGACAAGTGGCATTAGATATAAATGTGTTAAGAAAAAATTGTGAGGTAGGTTTTGAGAAAATTCTATGAGTTCAATTTACATCCTGGATTGATAAGCAGTCATATCAATTCTAGAAATATAGGCTTAAATAGTAAGTACTTAATATCAAGATTACTTGAATCAACATTTTAAGAGAACTTCAAAGAATAAGAACATTTGATTAGTACTTAGAGAAGACAAAGCCATACCCTAAGATCTGTGCAATTGTAGAAAAGATGAAATATATCTGAACAGCAACATAGAAGGTCTTCTGGATTTTCACTGGGTTAGGTATTAATGCTAATGTGGGAGAAGCAGAATTTTAAGTGTGACCTTAGATTGTTGAAGAAATATATTACTGTATGAAACAAAGGGCATGACAACACCCAATATTTTGTAGATTTGTGTTTTTCTGAAAACCACATTCTATGAGAATACTGACAAGCAAGCCTGTACGCAACAGAGAAGTAAAGATCCAAAATGACTAGATTATATGAGGACAAATGAAGGATTCAGGATTTCTTAGCAGAAGAGAAGTTGTAGGGAGATTTTTGTTTTCTGGACTCTGAAAGCTGAATGAATAAATAAATTAATTTCACAGTACTGTGGAGTGAGATCCGTCCTTTACAATGAGCTGTATCTACAACCTATTTTTTATCTTTATTTTGAGACAGGATCTTGCTAAGTCCCCATGCTGCCCAGGTTGGGCTTGAATTTGTGATCCTCCTGCCTCAATCTCCCAGAGTGCTGGGACTACAGGCTTGTACCACACAGGCCCAACTGAAAGCTGAATTTATAGAATTGAGATCAGCTGCTTTCTTCCCTGTGGCTCTTGTGTGTAACTAACAGAGTTGGGAAAAAGTAGCGCTGAGCAAGGTCCAGGGCCAAGGAGAAACAATCCCAAGAGTGGTCGCTCTTGGTGATAGAACAGATATTGTTTAAAAATTTGCAAAGGCCAAGGTGCAATTTCTTTAGAAAGCAGCAGCCAGGAAGCAAAGCCAAAAAGATCAGAGAAAACCAGGGATCCAATGAGCTAAAGTTAATGAGTAGCAAGTAGCAGAATGAAAATGATAAAAAGAAGAGACATTTGAGAGCCTCAGAGCCACCAAATGGCAGTGATGTTTTTATGATCACCTACCCCCACCAGCCATATGAATAAGTGTGTCCTGTGTATTTTAAGGGGTTTCAAATGAGAGCAACAATTGACTCAACTCCCCTACACTCAAGTGAAAAGCAAGCAAGGCTCTTCATATCATGGTTTTAGCATGTGACATATCAAGAGATGATTGATTTTCTAGTGTCATGTCCCAGGAAGGAATCAATTTTTCAGTCAGAATATTTTTTGTGTGTGTAACAGAGAGAAGACAGAGAAAATATGAGAGAGAATAAGGATGGATCAAATTCCAAAAGTAAAAAGAAAAGTAGGATTAAGATTCAGAATCAAAATGAGAGGAGGAGCCAGGAAAAGCAATGTGCAAGCAGGATGAAAATGAGTGGATAAGATGAAGGGGTCCAAGCTAGGAGGAATCAGAAATTTCTGTCCCAATCCCATTGTGAACTTTTATGTAATTTCCCTTTTCCTTATATAGAAGTGTTAGGTGTATTTAAGAGGATCAACATTCTCAGGACAGAGGCTTTCCTGAGGAAATCACCTATGGAATCAACTATTTGCAGGAGTCATCTCTACAACTCAGGGTGCTTGGCACATACCACTGTGAAGTCTAACACAGAGAAAGAAAACTAAGCTAGTCCAGAATGAGATTATATGTCAAAAGATTTTATGGGTTCAATCAGCTTTAAGTTGTCCAGCTCTAAGCACATTTGCCAAGGAACACAGACCTTTTTTTAATGTAATAACTCTGAAACTTAACAAGAAATAATCCCTTGGCTACTAACTCCCATTCCTGTAAAGTACAATTGACCTTGACTAGGTGGGATGAAAGTGGTAGAATCATCTCCCAAGGTCATTACAATAAATTCTTCCCGGTAGAGTACAGTCCTTTTGGTGTAAGTGGTGTGGGTATTGACTAAGTCTCAGTAGGGAAAGTCAAGTCATTAATAAACAAACCTTTAGCCTCAAAAGAATCGTGGCTATGTGGAATAGATATGCTTCTTTGTTCTCTTCTTAAAATTAGCTATTAAGTCTATGTACAATGTGCCAGTGAAACATAAATCAGCAATCATATGTAGCCATCTGTGGTTATTCTATAGCGTGAGTCTCACATGCTATCTGGTCTCAGGAAGTTAAACTTTCCTGGACATAATGTCACATTTATGAGCTTCCGAACTCAATCTCTTGGGGATTTTCCAGAAAGAGTGTGCTTCAATATTTGTTCAAGGAATGAATTAATATGATATGAAAAAAGAAAAGGATCTTTCTCCTGAGAAGATCATATTGGATCAGATTTATAACCGCAAGAGTATGTTTAAACACACACACACATAAGCTAAGGCGCATTATTAAACTTTTTGTGATCATTTTGACTTGGAGAAGAGCCAAAAGTCACACAGTGCCAGACTCACTGGATAATGTAGATGAAAATATACAGCAACATTTTCACTTCACAGAAATTGCTGTAAAAATTTTGAATCTGTTCAGGACATCAAGTCAACATGACAGTACAACTAAAGACATTCACAAAAGAAGACCTCCAGAACTGCTTCTGAAAATGGCAAGGGCCATGTGATCAGTGTGTTTGAACTAAGAAGGAATATTTTGAAAGAAATTAATGTTAATGTTTCTTTTACCATAATAATGCTTTTATTTAAATACACGTGGTATTTTTTAATCACATCTCCTACTTTTCATGCCAGTAGTTATGATAACAGTAGCCTAGACTGACCAATGAAATCTAGTAATATTGAGTGAAAGTCCCCAGATTCTACAGTGACTATAAAATAGATCTAAGTGATGAAACCAGTTGACATCTTAGCTGTATAATTCTGACTTTGATTTCAGGAGTGGCTCCCAGAGACTGGATGGCAAGTCAATGATCACCAGACACCATAGAGCTGCCAAGGCATTCAGAAAGTCCTGTCTACTGCGCAGGGCTGAAAGTGACCAAGAAGGCATTTCTTTAAGAACAGCAGAGTCTTTTCTTCCCATAGCAGGTAGCTGCTTCCTATTTTATCATTCCTTGCCATAATAGCATTATCCACACAACTCTGCAGCCCATGACTAGGTCACACACAATGTGATAGTTAATCTTGATTGTCAACTTGGTTGATTGGCTTGAAAGATGCCTAGATTAGCAGAGAATACTTCTACATGCAACTGGGGAGGTCATGGGCATGTGACCCGGGGAGTCTACCTTTCCCTGACCCCTTCTTCCTGGGCTCTCTTTCTGCTCTTCGCTTTCCAGATGCCCTGGATGGAGCATTTTTCTTTCACCACACCCTTCTGCCATGATGTTTGTGTCTTGGAGCAAGCCAATCATAGACCAAGACCTGTGAAAATGAGAGCCAAAACAAACCTCTCCTCCTTTAAGTTGTGGTGTCAAGTACTTTGTCCCATCAACAGGAAAGCTGACTAATACAGAAAATCCTTAACAGCAAAAAACTGTTGAAGATGACTGTCGCTGCCAGCATGACATAAAGACTATTAGTTAGTAGAAAGACTGGATCAGCATGAGCAATTAAAAATCCATTGAGGTGGAACTGTGAGACGATCTCACGTATGGGACAGATCATCCATTATTTCCTACAGCTTTTTATACCCAAGGAAAAATGAGGCCCATGCTTAAGGAGAGCATTTTAGCAGATCTTACATGTGATCTGTGTGCGGTCTTTATTATGGATATGGCTGTGTTTTATCCCCCAGCTCCTGTTGGTGTACCTCTGATTTAATTTTATGTTAAGTTTATGGAAATCCTTCTTTTATCCTCCTGGAGCAACCTAGAGGCTCTTCCTCTCAGATTTCAGATTCATGACAGCCTTCCTCCAAAACTGCAGGGTAACAGGAGAAGGTTCCTATCTTTGAAAGAATCAAGAGGAATCTCACAAGAGGGAGCTGTAAATAGTTTGAATCCCCACAGATGGTGGGAACTCCAGTAATGACAGAAGTAGCATCTGTAGCACTGAGAGGCAATACTGAGTAACGCATTCATCGATGAAGAGCTGAGCCAGTGGGTGACAGTCACTGTTTCAACTGGCCATCTCCAGATGCAGACCTTCCTATTTTTGACTCAAGAAAAAACATACAATGTTCCCCTTTCCTATGTGGGCTAGTGCTAGCCAATCAGAACTCTTACTAGCTTACCCTTTTGGCCAATAGGAAGTATTTTCAAAATGGAGGACATCAAGTGAAGAATTCCATCTGAGATTATGCAATAATTAACACCACAAGGTACCCAAGCCAACCTGTCACCCTTTGCCAGCCAAACATCACACATAGAATGATTATAGCCAAAGAATATGTAATAAATCCCAAGTTCATTCAATGGTTTCATAAATCTGTCTCCTATTCCCTGTAAGAAAGAAGCATAGAGTTTGAATTCTAGATCTGTCACTTACTAGGTGTGGCTTTGTGCAAGAAGTTCTGAGTGTCAATCTCCTTAAATGATGAATTTTAAAATAATACTATTGAAAAGTAACTACCTCAAAAAGCGTTGTAAGAATCAAATGATATAATACATATAAAACATCTAGAGCAGCATCTACCATTTAGTTACCAGCCAATATACATGTTAGCTTTTGACTTGAATTTTTCTGTAAATCATACTTCTTTGCAGAAGACATCTCCCAAGCCATCACAAATGGCCTCCAGGAAGAAAAGTTCTTGAGTGACACAGTCAATGTATAACACAAAATCAGGCAATTCATTTCTGTGATAAATGATGCAGAATGAAAAGGTTATTCTTTCTTATTTTTAACAATTAGATATAAATATCTGCTATCTGTGCCACCTTTCTCTTGGAGTTCTAGGAACATGGAAAACCCCAATGACCATATACCCTAAACAGTGTAGTGACTCAGCTAGAAGTCTGGGAAAACTCTCAGTGGAAGATCTTCTGGGAAGAGCTGGATATTCCCAGCTTCCCATCCCAGGGGCTTTCCTCACATCACTGGCTTTTTCCTCACATCACTGACTTCTTGGCTGGCAAAGGGTACAGTTAGTAGAAACTGAACTGAAGCTTTGCCCTGCCATTACTGTCAATGTGTCCCTTTGAAGTTTCTACTCAAGGCATGAATATCAATCATGTAACAATTACCTAGGTGTCATAATGATGCCATCACCACATACACCTCCAAGCATCCTGATTAGAGAAGCTGCCACTGATTTTGAGTATGCCTAGAAGAGCAAATTTCCCCTATAATCAACACATGAGGAATGATTTTTCCCCATCTAAAACTATCAGTAAGTTTCACTGTATTAAATTTGCTGGATTCCACTTCAGCTCCATCTGAGGGTCTCCTCCTTTACATAGGAACAAGTGTGGAATAGCTTGTAAGTGCAGGGTTGCTTGCCATATGCCTCTCAAAAGACAATAAGGGATCTGTTACTACCCCACATGGGTTACAAATTCTTGGAAAGCTAAGTTGGGTGAGAGTAATAGAAGTTGCCTCCTGAAAAAAATCCCTGGCATATAGACATGATGTAAACTTCCCCAGCCACCTGTCTGTGGATGGCCCATAGATTCTAAGCATCAATATATTAATTATCTGGAACTGAATTATCTGGAATCATCTCAGATCACACTACCATGGCCCCTTTTGTCCATCTATTTCTGTATTTGATGTATCTTTTCTATCTTATATTTTTGAGCTTTATACACTTTCTGAAGTTGTGTCTCTGCTGTGTTGGTTACATTGTGGGCCCAAAGAACTTCACATTCCATACTTGGCTCATTTTGATAGTGTAAAGCCAAGCTCCCCTACACAAATTCTTCAGTAGGTGCCTAATTTCTTGAACCACTGATTCATTAACAGCACTGCCACCCTCAGGGAGTTCTAGGAAACTGTGAATGTGAAAAATGTTACCATTGGTATGAAGCTCGGGTACCCACGAAAAATAAATGAACCAATATTTGAGTTGCAAGCTGAAAAAGAAAAGACTGTTGTTGTGATGTGCCAACAATTGTGAGAAGGGAATTTTAGTTGTTTTAACAAAAGCTAAATGAAAGCATGCATTTTATGAGTTCTTGGGGGTTTCCGTGAGAGTGGGATCAATGCACCCTCTCCAAATACTTGAGAAGCGACTCACAGATAAAATGTCAGCTGGCCACAGTTTGCTCATTGTGCGGTCTTGTTGCCTAAAACATACGCTTCACTGCGGAAGTCACTTTTGTCACCAAGGTCACTTTAAGATCCTTCCCTCCCTGGTTTCCCCTCGTGGCTAAATATCATCAGTGTTCTGATGACCCCATGTAGGTGTGTGATCAAAAGACATTTTTATCCCACTCAGTTGGGTTGCAAATTAATGTAGCAGCTCAGAAAAGCTTAGAAGAAAAATCTCTTTAAAGAACAATCTTGATATTCAAAATCCGGAGGAGGGGTTTGTGTCTTTGATATGTAAGTAGCTCAAGGCACAGACTCCAAAGCTCTGTAATGGGCATTCTCTCTGCTCCATTGGTTGGCATTTGCTAAACAAGTTAGACAACTTTCCGTGTTATCAGAGGACCAGACACTGGGCCCACAAATGAAGGCCACTACCAATCCTTTTGCCACCTTCAGCTTGCATACTTCTCTTCCATTACTGTAAAAAAAATATGAAATTCTTAGGCAAAGCCACCCAACTCCAAAAGCATCAGATTCCCCCACAAAATAAATTTCCCATAAATGTATTTTCATGCCAGTTCTATGACCAAAAGAATGAGCTTTGATTTTTACTACTTCTGTAGATAGTTTTCAAAAATTTTGCTAATCAAAATGTAGTTGAGTAATCTGATTCATCAAATACTAATAGAAATTCCAACAAAGTCTTGGATTTTATTTGGTTTGTGTAACACTACTACAAGTAATGCTTTCCTGGTTTTTTTTTTTTTTCTACCTTGGCCAGGCATGATAGTTAATACCTGCAATCTCAGCACTGTGGAGGCTGAGACAACAGGATTGCTGTGAGTTTGAGACTAACCTGGGCAACATAGTGAGTTCAGGCCTAGCATGGACTACAGAGTGAGACCCTGTCTCAAAAGGTAAAAAAAAAAAAAAAACACTGCCTTGATTGACTGAGCCCTAGAAGTCCAAGGATCTCAAACTGCTAAAAAATACCATGCATCATTTCTTAGCTTGTCATTGTTACTATCAAACTGTTCTTGAAAACAAGTTTTATGCCAGAATACAGAAGTACACAGGAGGACTACAAAGCCTTACTGGGTTGGGAAGGAAATTTCTGAAATGCAGGAAAGACAGTGTCCTTGAGAGGATTAAAGCCACAAATAAGAGACTGAAGACTAAACATTTGCTTTATCTCTTTACATTTTCATTAAACAAATATTTTACACTCAGATCTTAGGTTCTGTTAGAGTGCATATTTGGAATTTCATGAAAATATCAATGCCTAAAACAGTGCCTGACATACAGCAGCCTCCCAATGAATATTTACACAACCATGAAAAGAAGTAAGTAGAGTGACTTTTTAGGTTTTATATTTACTGCTTTCAAATCTTGAATTTTGCCACAATAGTCAAGTAGACTTTGAAGAATGAAAGAGATTGAAAAAAAGAAAGGAGGGAGAAAGGAAAAGAAAGGAAGAAAAAAGGCTAGAAGGAAGAAAGGAAGCAAGGAAGCAACTGAACTAGACAAACCCAACATTCAAGCGACAAGGCACAAGACAGTCCTTCCAAGCCACAGAATTGGTTCCACACAGTAATGAGATCAGGCAACCCACACAAATGATCCTTACTTGTCTTTTTATATAAAAAGAACTGCAGAAATAACTGATGCTCCAATTTTATTTTTTTAAAGGAATGCTACAATGCAATTAGAAAAACAAAACATAATCTCATAATGCCAAATAATTAACTTGAAATATGCCTTATCCAGAAGTTGAGTTGAAAAACCAAACGTTATTGCAGAGAATTAGAGCAAGCAGTGGTGCTCAGAGCTACAAAATGAAATGACAAGGCAGAGAAAAGGTTCTTTCTCCCTTGTTATACCCGCCTCATCACACACCCTGAACGCCTGATGTCCTAATGATTACAGTGAATTCTGTCAGAAGGCATCATTTCAAGCTTTGCATTGTAAATGTAATTGATTGAGGTCACTTAATTGTTATCTGCATTCAGAATGACAGCATTTTCTCTGCTTCTGAGTGCTGAGGAGAAGACTCCTGGCTCAGGTACCCTTCTCACATGAAGCTAAAAATGATAATTACTTGTTAATTGATACTGAGGGTAATTAAATGTAAAGAAAATGCATGCAGAAAAATGAGGATGGATGCTTTTAGAATAAGATGTAGAATGGTGCTGCCTAAGGTCAGTTGTTTCATACAGCCACTTAAATGGGCTTGACAGAGGTGGAAGGCAATGTCTGGAGGGAAAAAGGAAAGCGCGGACATGGGGCCAAATGTTAACTTGGCTATTCTGATCAGTCTGATGAGTCTACTTTCCTCCCTCCCTTCCTTCCTTCCTTCCTTCCTTCCTTCCTTCCTTCTTTCTTTCTTTCCTTCCTTCCTTCTTTCCTTCCAAGAGTCCACCAATATTTATAGCACAATGCAATGAGCTACATTCTCAGGATAAAATGATACAAATTCCATCACAAGACTTTGATTACCTTCCCTGCCAGATGTACTGATTCCAGCTGCTACCAGGCAACCAGTTTGGGGGACGATAGTTCTTTTTTTAAGTGAATTGGGGTCAGATATAGCAGGGCACTGGGAGGCTTGCCTATACAAAAAAAAAAATAGTAATTTAGTTTTATTCTACAAAAGATACTATATTTAAGCTACTTCCTAGACTATTTCTTAACTGAAAGACATAAATGGCTAAAAGTCCCATAAGACTTCTTTAAGAATGAACACTCCCCATCCCAACCCCTTCTATTCTGACCTATTACAAACTCCTTTTAGCTCTCCATGACTAAAGGGCAGGAGAAGACACACACTGATGCTGCCCTTTGAAGAAAATGCTTTAGTTTTTTCCCAGATTGAGAAGCTTGTCTTTTCTACCTTTGGTAGGCAGATGCCACTGAGAAATCCTGATGCTAGCGTACTCACAAGAAATAAATGAAGCAATATCTCTATCAATTGCAATCTGTAAAAGAAAGGATTATGTTGTTGAAATGACTGCCAATTCTAAAGAAGAATTTTTAGTTGTTTTAACAAAAGCTCTAAATGAAAATGGAAATTCAAAAGCACTGCCCATTCCTCACCTACAGCTAAGGAAGATGATGGTGAACTTATTTACAACAGTATTTAAGTTCTCCAGCCTTCACGTTGTATCAGTTCAAACCAACATTTATCAGAACTAAGAGTCATCTCAATGAACTTCCTGATTCAGCCATTTTTACATAATTTTCTGTCCTTCCGTTACTCTAAGTTGTCATTATTATTTGTAATTTTCTCACCTGAAAAAAGAAGGAATCCCCCCCCCCCTTTGCATATATGGTAAATCTGTAGCGGGCCATTTGGAGTGGTCATGATTCTAACATTTATAATACTGGGGAAAAAAGGAAAGCTTTTCAGATTTATAGGAGGCACAGCAATGTGATGACAGACCCTCACAAAGAGTCTCTTCCCTTTTTATAGGGCTCAAGATGGGATTAACTTTGGGAGCTGAGACAGATATCACTGGGTGGATGGTATCCAAAGATTTATGGTCCTAAGGAAAAGCTATTGACTGAGGTAGAGACAAGGTAAGGATTTACACCAAAGAAATATTCCTGAGGGTGAATATCTCTGTGGCATATTTTTCACTTACGAGAGTGACTATTATACTATAACTATGGGTTTGGTTTCCTATTTGGTTATATTGAGCCCAAGAACTGAAGGACAAGGGGAAGAAGAAAGGTAAGAAGAAGAAGGATGGGTTTCCATGAGTTTTATATGATGACAACCATAGGTAATAACATAGGCTTTCTCATGATCCACTGACTCCGCACGTATTTAGAGCAGCTACCCTATGCTAGGTCTGGTACTAGGCTCTTGAGATAACATGCTGAATAGAATAGACATGGCTTCCTTCACTGTAGAAGCTCTCAGCACAGTAAGAAAGACAGACATCAAACTGATTGTTATGGCTGGAAGGCTTATTATGAAGAAGGCAGTTTAGGTCGTTATTACTGGGACATAGAATGATGGATCTTGTTCCAATGGCAGGGTTAGGAAGACAAAGAAGGCAGGTAGCTGAGATGGATTAGCCAGCTTTTTGCCACTACGGTGAAATATCCAAGACACTCTAGTTATGAAGAAAAAGGAGGTTTATTTTGCTTGTGAGAGAACATTACATCTTCATCAACTCTATACTGATGAAACCCTTATGGTAAGTGGTGGATGATAATGGCAGTGTGGGATGTGGGATGTGGGATGTGTGTGGGGGGGGGTGGGGGGAGAAAGTGGTCACATCTCCAACTAAAAAGCAGAGAGAGCCAAAGGAACCAAATTCAGATTTTACCACAAACCTGTCAAAAGAACTATCTTTTAAGAGCATGCCACCAGTGACCTAAGGATCTCTCACCTAAGCTCCACCTCCCAACATCACCATCTTGGAGACCAAGGCTTTAATCACAATGAACCTTGGGAGAACAATGGCTGATGCATGGCATGAGGTGGGGGGAATGACAGTTTAATCAGGCAAAGGGTAGATGAAGGCTGGACCAATAAAGACATCGAAGCAGAGAGAACAACAAAGGTTGGTGAACTAAATCTGGCCCGTGTCTCTTTTTATGGAGTGTAACTGAAACACAGCTATGCACATTTACTGTCATGGCTTACAGCTATTTTCACACTGCAACACAGTGTCAAGTATTTGCAAAAGGTGGTATGGCCAGCAAAACTTAAAATACTTATTACCTGGCCTTTTGAAAAAGAAATTTACCAATCTATGCTTTACCGTGAGTGACTTAGTCACAGTTTGTAATGCTAGATGCTGTAACAAAACATTCCCAAAATCTCAGGTGCTTGACTACTGAAAGTTTGCTCCTCGACTGTAACTACTTGAGTCACAGTTGGTCTTCCAGGTCCTGTCAGGAAGTGAATGCAGAGGCCCCATTGGTGGCTCTGCCCTCTCTTACCTGAGGGCCCTGCAAGTGCAGCTGTTTCGAGGAGACACAAAGCATGGGTGAGGGGTGCAATGCTTTTAGGATCTAAGAGTGAGAAACTCACTTTCACCAGTTTCATTTATCATGCAGTCCCACTAAAGATCAAGGAGAGACTGAGAAAAGGAAATGCCTTGGAGAACAAATAGCTGTGTCTCAGTTATGCACACACAAAAGATGTATTTAGGGAACTGGAGAGGGAAGTCCCTTGTGGCTGAATAGAGTTGGTGCAAGATGAGAGAGGTAAATGTCAGATTGTGGAGCACCTTTTAAGTGATGTCAAATGTTTCAGAATTGAATGCAGATCTGAATTACAAAAACTCTGATGAATTGTGTAACCAAGCTGGTCTTCCTGTTTCTGAATCTCTAAAAAGAGCTTAGTTCTGCCTACTACATAGCATTAGGAAGACCCAAGAGATGCAGTACATGGAATTTTAAAAATAGTCTCAAACTAGGGGTGTACCTTAGCAATGCAGCATGTATCTAAACCTCCAGCACCACAAAAAATTAAATCAAATCAATTGTTTCTTTTAGTATCCTTGGGGGACTGGTTCTAGAACTGCTCATGATCAACCAAATCCTTGGACGCTGATGTTTCTTGTATAAAATGGCACAGCATTTGTACATAATCCAAGCATGTCCTCTCCCACATAGCCTGTCACAGAAGTCTGATTAGAACGCCTAAAACAGTGCAGAAACTATGGAAACTGTTATTAAACTGTATGGTTCCGGAGCAAAGCACAAAGGAAAATAATGCCTGTACATGCTCAGTACAGACACAACCATCAGAAGCCTAATGCGCAAATGAGATGCACAGTGAGCAGTGCTGGAACTCTGAAGAAGACTGAGGACGTGTGAGATGGGGAAAGGCCAGGACAGGGTGAGCTGTGCAGCATCCCCTACAGTGTCTGTGTCCTGCTTGGTGCACACTCTGTTGAAGTATTGCTTTTTGGAACTTTGTGGAAAATTTTCCAAATATTTTTTGCTTTTCAGTTTATTGTAGCCTCAGGGAAGGAGTCCCAACTACATCACCTAGCACATACTAAGTATGCAATAAATTATAGTTCTTATTGTCAAAACAGAGGAAATACTCCCATTTTCTTTCCTGCAAAGCAGCCTCTCCTAATTTAGTCCTCGAAGTGCAAAAGAAGCTTTGCAGAGTATCATCAAGCCTCACCCTATGAGGAAGAGATGGGAGCAATATGAACCCTTCCTTTCCTCTCATTAGCTTCCTCATATTTGCCACCTCCTTTTCGGAGCACGTTGGCCTAGAGGGCAATCCATTTCCCCTCTATCCGACGTAAGTAATGTGTGCGGTAAAACCATTGCTTCCCCAAATCCTTCACCTTTCCTGAATCTAGAGAGTGAAGCTCATGAAGTATGCATATGTGCACATGTATTCTATGAATATGTACACATATATATACATATGAAAGTGAGTAGGACAAGGTTAGCACAGCGAGATCCCAGCTCATTACACAGGCCTAACATCCTGTATCTCCACCATCCATCCTAAGGTTGGTTCTCATCTGCTTCAGAATCTATCTTGACCAGAGAGTTTCTGGCAATTTTTTTTTCAAGACAGGGCCTCACTCTGTAGTCCAGGCTGCTCCTGAACTTAATATGGAGCCCAAGCTGTTCTCGAATTCATAGCAATCCTCCTGCCTCATCTTCCCAAGTGCTAGGATTACAGTGCATGCCACCATGCCCTGTTCATGTAGTGCTGGGCTGGGGAATTGAACACAGGGACTTGCTCTTGGTAGGTAAGCACTCTAGCCACTGTGCTATTCCTCTACCCGCTCCTGCAACATTTTTAAAGAATGCTCCTGGCCTGATGTCTCCAGACTCTGAAAGAAAATAGCTTTTACTGAGCTTGAGGTAATATGTTGTAAACAAAGAAAAGATAGGTAGACTTGAAAACAAGAGAAATGAGAAAAAGATGAGACGAGATATTAAAAGATTTGGTAGCATCTTTGATAGCATCTAGAGAAAGTTAGGGAACAGAGCTACAAACAGAAAGACATCAATGAGATAAGATATGAAAACCAAGAATGTACCATTATAATAAAATCCAACAAGGAAATGGGAGATGATAAAATAAATTATGGTGTTACATATTACGTAAGATTTGGAGGAGCATGTACCCTTACCCACACTACACTCACAGATACCACAAACAAGTGACAAGAAAATATTGTGTCTAAAGTAGTAACACCTCCACCTACTCCAGCTCTTGGAACTAAATACCACTCCACAACTATTTTAGATGTGTTGCTTTATTTTGCAAAATACGCAATCTCTTTATGCCTGCTTTTCTTTGCAAATGCATAGGTGCTGAAGGTATTTACAAGAGTTTTGAGCAAGTTAATGCACATAAAGCACTTGATTCCTAACATAGTGAATACTCAGTATATGTTAATCATTGCGATTAGCATATATTACAATAAAGAAAATCATTTCCTTTTTATATATTCTATTCTATATTTATTTCAGCATGTTATATGAAAAAAGCTTTGTGAGGTTAAAAAATAAGTAAGACCTGGCTTCATTTTTGGAGAAGAGAGGCTGTAAAGCTAACACAAGTTTAGAACCCATCTCCTCATTCTTGTCCTTCTAAGGTGAGATCTTGAACACATTGGAACTGCCCAGTACAGCTTGAATACATTGCAGATCTAATTTCTTGTGCATGTCACCAGAACTGTTCCCTGCAATAAATTCATTCGTCTCCATGTATAAGCTGTCATTCATCATTGCAATAATATTCTTACAGGAAAACAGATTATGAATAGCATAATAACTCTGACTAATAATAAACAAGGCTATTTGCTTCTTGCTCTAAGGGAAATAAATCAGCCTGAAGTTGGTTTCATTCCCTGCCTCACCTCTTCCACCCAAAAGGGAGTTATCTATTACTAGAAAGTATCTGCAGTTTAAAGTAATTGACTTTTCTCCGCAAATCAAGACAAACTGCATTAATACTGTAGAAACCTTTCAAATATTTCAGTATCTTTTCAATAAATGTAGGCCATGTCCTAATATTTAACTTTAAAATTCATCAAATATTTTTGTAATGATCTACATATGAAATGTCCACCTAATGGTTTTGAATCTCTTTTACCCCACTTTAGTACCGTGCACACAGTAGCTTCCTCCCTGGGCATTAGGGAAATTACTCTTCCTTCATGCACTGAACTGTGAGGGAAAAAAAAAAAAAAACCTCTTCTCAGCTATGTCTTCCTGTTCTTCTTTTCCCCCACTATTTTTATTAATATACATACGTAATACATAGTGTTTACAATGAATTTGGGTATTTCGTGCACATATGTATCATATCAACTTTACAATCCCTTCCCATTTTTGACCCTCTCACACACTCCCTATCCCTTCCCCCAACTCTGGCTATCACTTCATGTGGTTCTATACAATGTCTGTGTTCTGGGTTTTCCAAGTCAGAGAAACTATACAAGTACTTAACACAGTAATCTTCCACGCCTAAATCATTTCACTTAAGTCACCACTCTAACTCAGTTTCCTATTCCTGAAATGGGTCTCTGTAGTCAAATCTTGATGTCTTTTCTCTGAATCCAACCAATCCCTTTATTGGGATATTTACCGAAAGTTTTTTTTTCTACATTTTCCTATATCTTTGTTGCTATTCTTAAACCTGGCCTTACCCACCAGTTCACATTAGAAAATACCTACAAGCATGTAGTTCAAAAGACTAGTAAATTTGGGAAAGAAGAAGAAGAAAAAAGTTAAATTTCAAATGTCTTAGCTGAATACTGGAAGGTACATATTTGTACATTCACAGGGTTATCTTTACATCAATCAGTTTTCTTAGGAAAAATTTTCATCAGTGACCTAATAAGTGAATTGCTACAACAAAACAAAGTTAAAACTATATCACATTGCTACATTAAATAAACTTAAATTTATACCACAAAAATAAAATAACAAATATGAAGGCAAATTTAGTTATTTCAGAATTTTTTAACTTTCATAACTTATTTACTCATATTTCACTGATTACTAATATTCTACTAGATTTGGTTTATAATTTTATCTGTCCATCCATATATTCATGCATCTGTATTAAGACATTTTATATCAATTCCCCATGTTGCATTATTAATTAGAAATTATTCTATTTTGCACACTATTATACTATTATTAATAATAATGTTGTGGGAAGGTTTCACAGTTTTATAAAACACCTGGTACTGTTTTAAAAGTATATCAATCAGATGATTTAATTACCAATCTACTTTTTAAAATTACATTTTCTCTTTAGATGTTACCTTTCCTCCAAGCTATTTTGGTGCTGTTTATGTTTCTGCCTTTCAAAGAGGATAAACTCACATTCAACATCAAAAAAGTGAATTTCTTCCTTCAACAAGCTTAAGACTTTATCAATTTGCTACATCAAATGGACTTAAATCTGTATCATGTAAGTATGCTACAGTTAAAGCAATAGATAAACAGCCATGCTCAGTTATTTCAGATTTTTTGACTTTCATACATTGATTACTCATATGTCACTAATAATTAACATTTTGCCCTATTTGGTTTTTCCTTTTACCTACCAATTCATCCTTAATTTCATGCATAGCCTTACTTTTTTCTCGGCTCATTCTCCTCTAACTGTTGTCGCTTTTTCTCTGGGGTCATTGGTGTCACTGGCCTCCCTTTCACTTTCTAAGTTTTCTTTAAGTATTATCTGCAATACTGGCATAATGGCTGCAAATTCCTATAAACTTTCTATATCATGGAATGTTTTAATTTCTCCCTTTAAATTAAAAGATAATTTTGCTGGATATAGCAGACTTGCTTGGCATTTATGTTCTTTTAGTGCTTGGATGACATTGCTCCGTGATCTCCTGGCTTTTAGAGTCTGGACTGAGAACTCTGCAGTTATCCTGATGGGATTATCTTTGCTGGTCACCTTCTGTTTTTCTCTTACCACTTTTAGTATTTTCTCTTTGTGTTGGGTTTCTAGTATTTTAATTATGATGTGTCGTCATGAGGATCTCTTTTGATCAAAGTTGTTTGGTGTTCTATATGCCTGCAATAGTTCTATGTTCATTTCTTTTCTTAGATTTAGGAAAATTTCTTCCATAATTTCATTAAACATGTTCTTTAAGCCTTTTGTTTTGTCCTCAGTCTTCTCCTGGACTCCCATAATTCTGAGGCTGTGTCTCTGAATCATCTATCAGCCGTTGTACTGATTCACTTTCTTTCTTATTTAATTTGTGTTCTTCATGGCCTGCATGTTGCAGCTTAGTTACTTTATTTTCTAGGTCTGACATTCTATTCTGAAGATGTTTAATGTGGTTGCTTATTATTTCCTGTGTGTTTTTCACTTCCTGAATATCTGCATTCAATTTTTTATACCTCTGTTTTGTTCTTCTCTAATTTCTTGTATTGCCTTCATTATCTTCTGGTATATTTCTTCTATGGTCTCCTCTTTTAGCTTTTCAAGGCTTGCTTTTTGCTTAGCTATGTCTTGGTGTAGCTCTTGCACTGTCTGTTTTATTTCCTGCTTTATTTCCTGCTTTAATTCAATGTATTTCTGGGCCCAGAAGTTACCATCATGTTTGCCAATTTCATCTTTGGATTCTGCAATTTCAGTATCCCTGGTATCATCTTCTGGGGTGTCAGGTCTTTTTGTAGGAGATTTGTTACCACGTTTCCCCATGGTTCTGCTGTCTCTGGCTGTCTCTGGTGCACAGGAAAGAAGGGTTTGGTGAAGGCCCAGTCCTAGATCCCTCTGGAATCCTCTGGCCCAAGGGACAGACAGGGTGATGGAATTCCCAGTCCTAGATGCCTCTGGAAGCCTCTGGGGCTCAGGATTGATAGGGTAATGTAATTCACTGGAAGCCTCTGCTCACAGGACAGACGGGCAATAGACTTCCTAGTCCTAGATGCCTCTGGTGTGCAGGGCAGTGGTGAACTGGAAGCCTCTGGTGCGTGCCGGAGGAACAGGGCGATGATCCCCCTTTTGTGGTGTCTTGCCCCCCATCCCACCCCCATCCACTCAGCAAAGGTCTCCACCTGCCCTGGCTTCCCTCCCCCCAGAGCGGGGCTCTCCTCCCTCAGAGCAGAGGTGCCCTGGAGCCGTTCAGGGGATCAGCAGCCTTTTCCCCTCTTCTCTCTGACGCTTGTGCTAGATTCTTCCTAGGCTCTTCTGAGCTTTCTTTTACTCTAAAGGCCTGTGCTTCCCACCCCACCCCACCCCCCTTTAAAAAAATGGTTTCTGCTTATGTCACCGCCTGTGAAGGCTGTTTGAGCCCTCTCTCTGATCTGGAATCCCAGGGCCTTTTCAAGGGGAGCGCAGGCTGCGCTTGTAGTATGCATACCCACAGGTTGGTTTTTCAGAGGCTTGGCCACCAGCGGCCAACAATTACCACTTATCCAGATCCGCACTTACCTTAGACAGGTTCTGCTCCAGACTTTCCTCCATCTGTGGTCTGTGGATCCCGGCAGCTCGGGGCCGTGATGAGTCAGCTGCTTTTTTCCTCCTCTTCCGATATGAGTTCAGGATTTCTGACCCACCCGCAGCCTCCTGTCCGTTTTGGGGGTGCTCCGTCCTCTCCCAGCTCTGTCAGATGTCCCAGGCCCACGCGGACTTTCCTCTGTCCGCAGCTGCCTGAGGCTCCAGCCAATTGCAGTCGGCTGCAGCAGCTTCCTGGGCTGCGGGGATTTTTTTTTTTTTCTCTGCTTTCTATGATCCTTCAGAATTTCTGACCTTCCCCTGGCCTCCTTTCAGTTGTTTGGGATGCTTCTCTCTTTCCTAGTTACACTGAACACACTTTTTTCTAACTAAATTCTCGACTTTTTAAGTGGGTCGATGAGGAGACATTGTGCAGTTCTGTTACTCAGCCCGCCGTCTTGATCGGAAGTCTTGTCTTTCTGTTCTTGTCTCGAGGTTCTGCTTCTCTTGACAACTGTTAGTTTTAACTTAGAGGGGTAGAAACAGCACTGGGCTACAAGTTCCCAGATGAGAGGGTAAGATTTCACTTCTTATCTAATGAGTAATTCTCCAGGCCTTGGCATCCTCATTGTAAAAGCAAAGAGTATATAAGAAAGTCCTTGAAGTCCTTTCTAAACATAGCATTCTCTAAGCAACTTTCTGCCCATGACTTTGGAAGACTTATTTTCATCCACATATGCCTAGCCCACTTTAAAATATGCCCACAAATCCACCCTCCCTCTTCATCATGGTCTCTCCTGTCTCACTCTTTACCTCTTGCTAAGTCTCTATAAATGGAACATTTGGAATATCTGCAACCCTGACCCAGTCATCATCAGGATAACCATCAAATTTCATCTAGTCACTTAGTAACTCTTCCAGCACTCTGTTTTTCATCTAAGAAATAAAGTGAATAATATCTATTCCTAATTTACTGGATCAGTATTACTTGAGAAGAAAACTGAATAAATTGTAAAAAAAAAAAAAAATCTGTAAAAGAGGAAAAGAAAATAGGGACAATTGCAATTACCATAATTACTTTCCATGAAAAGTGAAAGACACCTGGGAGCAACACAAAAATATTTTTAATAATATCATTATTATCATAGAATTAAAGAACATTAAAATTCTTGACCTTAGAGTTTGGGAATTCATCATATGCTTTGGCTGAGCATCAGAAATCTGGGAACTCTATGCCCTGCTGTTGGCAAAAAGTGCACTATTCCCTCCCCTTTAGTAATCTTCTGAGTGCTCAGCCACATTCAGAAGTAAATTGCCTCTTCCTTTTAACGTAATTACACTGCAATTACAAAGTGCGTATAATCTTGGTAAGGCTGACCTTATATATTAAACATATCAATTTTTCACCATAGCCAAGAAACTAAACGAAGCATACAAAAAACAAAACAAAACAAAAAACTCACACGAATCTGATCCCGATGAAATGTTGACAAAGTCCACCTCTCCCGTTGCTAGTGCTCCCCGCTCCCCAGGAGCTCAGGTCGGTTACCCTCTCTCTCTCTTCGCTTACTTCCTTTTCTTCTTATTCACTGACTTGCCACACTTTGCTCACATTGACAATTAATTTTCTTCCTTTCAACCTAGGAAACATTTAAACACAATAAAATAGCATTTTATCAATAGAATAAAGTAATAATAAGCTAATATAAAATTTCACAAACTACTCATTAGTCCAAAAATATAGGTTAAAAAACGGAAAGAATTTTTTTCTTTTTCTTTAAATGTGCTCTCCTGGTGCAAGATGAACTGTATTAGCTCTGGAACAAAGCCACTGTTAGCCTTGAAAAAGAGTTCAGAGCCAATTGAGACATTATTTTTAATCATATTGAAAGCATCTTGTAAATTTCCCATCAGTTATCCCATTATTTCTCTCCATTATTTGGTTTCTTGTGAATAAAATCTGAATATGGAATATGTGCTGGCCTCCCAAAGCCTTTGTCAGTCTAACTCATACACATTTGGTGTGTGTGCCTTTCACTTTTTTCACTCCCTAAAGAAAGATAAGGATGCAAACAAATATGCAAATCGATGTCAGGGGGTGATGGGGGTAAAATACATCTGAGAAATGTCTTAGACTCAGGGATTAGAGGAGCACAAGTCGTCTCCATGTTTCTTCTTTTGGGGAAAGGGAGGAAGATGGGTAGCTCTGTCAGGCTGATATATCAGGAGGTCCGAGTTCCCATTCTGGCTCTGCCATCAATGCACTGAGTCACCTGGGTTAAGTCAGGGATTCTGAGATCTCTTCTTGGCCTCAGTCACTCAGAACCCACCTCCTTGTTGCAGTGTGATTCCTCTCAGGGGAACCTCACTGGCTCCACTGTTAATGCTATCTACTCATTAGAGAAATCATAATATAAACTCTACTTCTAATATAAGTATAAATATGCGCTAGAGGAGGCATTAAGGATGCTACTTGTTTCCACTTTGTGAAATTCCCCCTGAAGAAAATCTCATAGAATTTAATCCGAAGAAAACTTCTTCTTCATGAATTTATCAGAAAAATTATAAATTAGTACATTATACATTTTCCCAGCTACCAATGCCCAAAGCCTCTTTTATTCATTTCTTAACTTTAGCTTTAATTACTAAAGCCATATACACGTAATGTATGTGTACGTATCTTTTTCTCTTTTGTGCAAGTTGTGAAGAGAATACTTTATTTGAAAAATTACAGAAGGGGAAAAGAAAACAGAGAGGAAAGAAAGAGCGTAAAGCTTCTCCTGGTCAGAATGGGGAGCCGGAAGTGTGGGCTGCCCCTGTAATTCTACAACCCAAAGTTAATCATCTAAAAAATTTAGTATATATATATATATATATATATATATATATATATATATATATATCCCTCATGTTATATTCTGGATAGACTTTTCCCCAATTGAGTTTGTTCTATATTGTATACTTTATCTTTTTTACATGCTCTAATTTTCTCCCATAATTAAAAATTTTCTTCAAATTTATGATTAAGCATAGAAAGTCCAAATTTCATGTGCAGCCAGAATAAGTACTACTAGAATGAACTTTTATTTTTAGCTTGAGCATTCTCCTCCTTCCTACCATTTAATTTGGTGTCACAAACACTGTTTTGTTATAAGAACTTCAAATTCATTAAAGTAGCCTTTGATTCCCCAGCACCACATAAGCTGAGTGTGGTGGCACACGCCTGTAATCCCAGCACTCGGGAGGCTGAGGCAGGAGGACTGTCGTGAGTCCAAGGCCAGCCTGGGCTCCATAGTGAGTACAGGACCAGCCTGGACTACAGAGCAAGATCCTGTCACAAAAAAAAGTAGCCTTTGAAATTTCCTAATTTCAACTACTGCAAATTCTGGTTTCTGTACCATAGTCACAAAAATATCAGGAGAAAAGCCATAAAGAGCATTTTTTTTTCTATGACCAATTTGTTAAGTACTGGCCCACGCATCTCTAATCTATATTTTGATTGTGGTTTGTCTCCTATGGGTTCATGTGCTAGAGGCTTGGTCCCCAGTGTGGCACTATTAAGAGGTGGTGAAATCCTTAAAAGGGTCTGGTAGGCGGTAAGTACGTCATGAGAGCTATTGCTCTGGAAAAAGTCTCATGAAGTGAGTTAGTCCCATGAGAATGAGTTGTTACAACAGATAAATCTGGCCCCGAATCCCTCTGGTTTCCTGTCTCCCTCTGTGGTCTTTCTCACACACGTTCCCGCCATGGTGCTACCTGCCATGTTGAGACACAGCTAAAGAGGTGTCACTGGAAGCTGAAAAGATGGGGCCACTCAATACTTAACTCAGCCTCCAAAACTGTGAGCTCAATAAATTTCTGACTTATGACATACCTAGCCTCAGGTATTTTGCTATAGAAGCAAAAAATGGATGAATACACGTGGGTTTTTACTTAAATAATAACCTGACCAGTAAGGAATCACTGTCATAAATACAAAAATAAAAGAAAGAAGGTTAATCTGACTTAGGTCCTAAAGAGTCCTACTCAGAGGTCCTCAGAACAGCATGTTTACCTAAGTATCTTAAACTGTGCATTAAATATCCTGCTGTAGAAACATTTTTTTGTGTGTGTGGCCTCTGATACAATCATCATCATCATCATCATCTTCTTCTTCTTCCTCTTCATTTTCTTCTCCTTTTTCTTCTTCTTTACTCTTTGGCACATCTACTGCTTCTCTGTTCTCCCAAAAGATCTCTTTGGTTATAAAGTCAGAAAATCCAAGTCCTTTCATTAACTGTTAGAGCAACTCACAATCTTTATTGGAAAAAAAAATCTACTCTGGCTCAAAAATAGAAAAAGAAAAAAAAAAGGAAAAAATAACCTGACAGACCACTTGGCAGCAAGTTAACTAAAGAACATTTATTAACTGAATATATTAAATGGAATTTTAGAATCTCCAGAAGCACTAGAGAAATGGGTCTGAAAGATGAGCCATATGCTTATGACTTCCATGTATGAGAGAGAGAGAGAGAGAGAGAGAGAGAGAGAGTCATGCTCTGCAGTCCAGGCTAATCTTCACCTCACTATGTAGCCCAGGCTGGCCTTGAACTCACAGCAATCCTCCTGCCTCAGCTCCAAGTGCAGGGATGGCTATTAGGCCTTCTACTGACATTTTCTGTTGCAACATTGTAGGAAGAAACTCGAATTGTGTTCACATATGTAAGTTAAACTTTTACTCTTCTAAAATTTTCATCTGAGTATTTATAGATACAAACCTAGAGATTTTTCTAATTGATTATACATACAACATCTAGTTTTTATAGTATTTCCTTATATAGTGTATTCATATATGACACATGTTAACACACATATCATTCATCTTATATTTATAGACTAAAATGAAAAAGTGGTTTGGGAAATGTATAACATCCAATGAAGAAATTTCTAAGTTATTACCTGACAGCTTATCTAAGGTGAAAGCCAAGCTATCCAGTCTAAGGATAAAGCAGAAACCAAGTAATGGTTACACTTAACGCAGCCAACCAACTGGAGAAGCCCAAGAGTAATAGGGTGGGCAAAGAAGGTGGTCTAGAACCCACAACAGATAGTAGCCTTTGATGACTCTTGATGCCTGCCTGCAAATTTATCTGAGACCTCTAAAGAAGCCCACCACCTCTTTGTAACTAAGAAATATGAGGAAATTTATCAAAACTTTAAGACAAAAAGATAGATAATGTACCCTTCTAATATGATTGATGCAAATGGCATATAAAATTGCCGGGGGGGAATAAATTTGGCTTATTTCCTCTTTTGCTATAGATTAAAATTTCAAAAGCTACTAAAGTTACCTGCAAACTTTTTACTTTTTGCTGATTTACAATATAAACAATTTCCATTCAATGAGGAGATCATCTCAAAATTTTATGGCTTATGGGATTGGGTATCCAACAAATGTATACTTAACCAAGAAATTTTATATTCATATATATTCTTGCTAAATTGTACTTATATTCCCTAGTTTCTTAAAGGTTCTTCAAAGTAGTCTTATATCATTAGTTCTCTCATTACTTAAGTTATTTAATAACACTTAAAGTCTAGTACTTCACACCCAGTTCTGCTTCGCTCATTTCGTCTCTCGTTATATTTTACAGATACTCTAGGGCTTACTTTTGCTTTCCCAAGTGGATCTCATATTTAAACCTCATTGTTAAGTACACTCTTCTACAGTTCTCCCTCTGCTCATCTCAGAACTAATCTCCACAGCTGACTTTTGATCTCTCCATCATGTGTTGACTTAAGTATGAACATGAGCCCAACCATTAATTCCCAATGCAGAGCTGAGCCCAGATTACAACATATTATATTACAAACTTTAGTGGAAAGTTGGAAGAATATTATAGAATTTAGCATAGACTACCACAAACTATGGCGCCTTGGCATTTGAAAAAATAGGCAAAGTGGGGAAGTCACTAAGGCCTTTCTCCAGCCCTTCTCCCATGAAGCAGGCCCTGAAACCTAAGAAGAATTGTCTGGAATTTCTCTAGGGTAGGTCACAAGATCTTCATCCAAGAGATAAAGATCTCCCCATATCTAGAAGAAAGAAAATGAAGACACAGAAATGCCAAAGAGAATCTGAGCAGGACTTGCAGATCTCCCCCAGTTCATGGTCGGTAGATTACATCTTCCTTGTCCACTTATACTTTCTCATGACTGTCCACTCTTTGCCAAAAGTAGCATTAAAAAAATGCTCAGATTTCCCCGATACTTTTAATCTTCACTTCTTATGGTACTTGTTTGTATAAAATTTGTATTATATAAATTTATGCATGTCAAAAGATAAAATTACAACAAATTTAGCTCAAGACTAATTTATTATTATCAATGAGTAAAACTGATTGTAACAATCACAATTAGACCTCTGATTCTATAAAATAGAATGGTTGTTCTGATGAGTTGAGCAAAAAAGATTGGCTTCATGAGAAGAAAATGGATGGAGAAAGCAAAAACAAGGGATACATTTGAAAGTAGGGGAAGTCAACTCAAACAATGTGAGGACAGAATTTCAGACCTTGAAGACAAGGCTGAGGAAACAAATGCTATAATTAGGCACAACTCCAACATTAGAAATGAGCAAAGTAGCTGAATATAATAGCTGATGAATGATTCAAAGAGAACCCATCTCAGAATCATGGGTGTGGGAGAAAGAGCAGGAGACAGCGCTGAAGGTATAAATAATTTATTCACTGAAACCATGCAAGAGAATTTTCAAAATCTAGGAAGAGTAATTAATCTCAACCAGTAACAAGACTCACCATGACGTATCATAATCAAAACCTCAGAAATACAACAGAAAGACAGAATATTAAAAGCAGCAAGAGAAAAGCAGACATTATTCTACCAAGGCAAACCCATTTGAATTACCGCAGATTTCTCAATGTAAACTTTGAAGGCTTGGCGAGCCTGGAGCAAAATATTTCAAGCTTTAAAAGACAGCAAGTATCAGCCCAGGTTGTTGTATCCAGCAGAATTATCCCTGAAAATTGAAGAAGCAAAAAGTTTTCATGACCAAAAGTCTCTAAAGAAATTTGCAACTGCTAGCCCAGCATTGCAGAAAATACTTAAAAGAATAATTGAGAGAGACAGAGAGACAAGCAGCACTGAAAACATGGAGGAAACATCTAAAGAGAAACAAAAAAATGCATCAGTCATCTGAGCAATATCCCACTAAAGCAGTTCCAGATTTCTCATATAATCTGTGAAAATTCCCCCATAATTATTATAGTCATTAGTATATTAGTTTGTAAAACATAATAATTATATTCAACACAGGGAACTAGTATAAAATCTTAATCTGAAAAAATTTGATTTGTATGATATATATAGATATTTGGCTGGGATGGAGTGGCAGAAGGCAGCAGTTTCAATTTGGGATATTACTAGTTCAAAAAACAATCAGAGTTGATATTAAGTGCTTCTAGGGCCTTTTCAGTGAAATTGTCATTAAGTGGTAAAGATAAAAGATCACATAGCCTTAGTCCATTGGTTAAGAACTTAGTTATTAGTTCAACTTGTGACTCTTGAATTTATGTTTCAATTTCATGCTCTGCAACTAAATTTATAATAATGAGCTTATTTGTTTCTTCCTACTCCTCTCTGGGAAAGAACTCTTTAAAATTTTGAAATAACTACACACACAAACACACACACACACACACACACACGTGACTTTGTGGAAGTGCCTTCTTCTGTTGCCCCCTCTGCCTTGTTCTGTTGCCCCCACTTCACAAGGCATCAGCAGCAGGAAAACACCATTCTGCTTTGGAAAACTGGGTCTTATGGGCCCCTCCTTCCAACTCAGAGACCTTAAAATCCCTGAGGTCGTGCTCCTTCTAAGAGATCTCACTGTCATGTCCAGGGGTCCCCACCTCTTCTAACAATCTAACGTTTCATTATTCCAACCTTATCCTTTTGTTTCGACAGCCCTAGAGGCAATAACTGCCTCTTTCAGTCACCACTTCAGAGAAGCCATTTTAACTTATGACTTAATTAACCAATTTATGTCTACTGACATGTTTAAAAATTCTCTCTGTTCAAGCAAATGATGTAGTTTTCTCTCCTGTCTGGTGTCTGACCAACAAAATGGCAGAGCTGGGACTCAAACCCAGGCACGTTGCCTCCCTCCCCTTGGGTTTACTTTTTACACCTCCCGGAGCAGAGAATAACACAAGCAGGAGTGAAGTGAATTTTTCCTTCGCTTGTCAACACAAGCCAGCCTCTCCTCACACATCGTCTCAGGAACGGTATCTAACCCCTGAGGAAGACAACTTTGGACATAACTAGGGAGAGTCACTTAGCTTCTCGCTGTGTCCTGTCCAACAGAGAATCTGGGCTTTAACTTCCCAAAAATCTATAGGGTGTTTTTCCAAAACAAAAGAGCTGTTGGCCCCCAAAGGTGCAATCAAGCCTCCAGTTCTAACAACACAAGGAAACACTGACATTTTGAATAGAAAGCTGTTGTTTTTCTTAGGTTTCACATATCTCAGGGCCAGTTCCTTAGGGGAACTCAAGGTCAAAGTATTTTCTTAAGAGCCTCTTCCAGTAAAATGTAGTTTTTAAACACAGACTTCTAAAGTAAGAACCATAGACTGAAATGCAGTAACGGAGTGGCTCATGTGTCCTTATCCACTGAAGCCAATACCAGTAGTTCCCATATTTTTACTCAGAATATTTCTTTAATTCATTAAGGCTGATTTGGCAGTAAGGTCAAAGACAAAATTAATAATTTAGGCTAGCCAAAGCAAAGAAATGTAATTGGTTATTCGAATCATGATGTCTCTCAAAATCTAAGGGCTGGTTGGAATGCTGCTGGACAGAGGAAAGAATAAGAACTAGAATGAGGAGTTCTTAACTGTTGTTCCCTACATCTCTGCTCTAATTTTTATGTCCATGTAATTCTTTCTCCTTATCAACTTTTTTTTTACAACAGCCCTACTATTGAATTAATACAAATAACACAGATACCTTCAAGAGTCAATAGCTCTGTTTGAGTCCCAGTTCGGGGGATCATTCCTACTCCAATTACTTAGAGCGCCCCCCCCCCCCACCTAAGTGGCTGACAACACAGGGAAACGTTATGGTTTGAATTTCATATGCCCCCCCCCCCAAAAAAGCCAGTATGCTGAAGAGTTGACCCCAGCTAATGGTGCTTTGAGGAGGTAAGTGGAAACATGGAGGTGAGGCCCAGCGGAGGTGGGTGGGGCATTATAGTGCCTCCTTGAGGGGAAAACTGAGAGAGACCCAGGTGGGTTTTGTTTTGTTTTTTCCTCTTTGCTTCCTTGATGCCCTGAAGTGAGAGGCTCTGCTCCATCTCATGTTCTCACCATGACATTCTGCCTCAGTGCTCAAAACAGCAAGTCAAACAAGCGTGGGCTAAAATCTCTGAAACTGTAAAACAAAATAAATCTTTCCTCCTTTTAAGCAGGTTTTCTCAGGCATTTTCACAGTGATGAAAAGCTAATACAGAAACCAAGAGCTTTGGGGCAGTGAGCAGAATGGGGAGCAATCAAAAATTCAGCGAGCCTCCCCCCACCACAAGGCACTACAACACATATCATAAACACCTCATTGCCTATCTATTGTGCAATTTTGTGTTAGATATTAATTTTCAATAAAAATTCACTGTGTTTTCATCTATAATCTTCTAAATGTTTCAAGAAAATTTGATTTCTAACTAATACTGGAATCCTTGATATAGCCACCTTACTCCAAGATTAGAAAAGGACAAAACAGAAAGTAGAAGAAGAAAGGTTTACCAAGGCATTATGTTCCTGATAAGCATAAAAAATGCTGAGCCACATAAGAGAAATGCAAATCAAAACAACACTAAGATACCATCTCACTCCAGAGAGAATGGCTTATATCAACAAATCAAATAGCAATCAATGCTGGAGAGGCTGTGGGGAGAAAGGAACCCTCCTGCACTGCTGGTGGGAGTGTAAATTCCTTCCACCACTCTGGAAAGCCGTATGGAGAGCTCTCAAAAGACTAGAAACAAATATCCCCTTTTATCCGGCGACACCCCTCCTGGGAATATATCCAAAAGAGGCCAAAACAACATACAACAGAGATATATATATACCCATGTTTATAGCAGCACAACTAATAATAGCTAGAACATGGAAGTCACCAAAATACCTATCAATAGAGCAGCGGATACACAAACTGTGGTACTTATACACAATGGAATACTATGCATCTGTAAGGTCCAACAGCGTGGAGGTTTTCACAGGCAAATGGAAGAAACTTGAGAACATCATGCTTAGTGAAGTGAGTCAGAAGCAGAAGGTGAAACATCGGATGGTCTCTCTGATATGAGAGACCCAGATCACAACCATCTCATGGAACTTTAAACAAAAGACAAAGGGAAAGGGGTGGGGTGAAGGGAGGGAAGGGAGGGTAGGGAGAGGGACAAAGGGAGAGCGGGAAAGCCCTTTTCACTTTGACAAGGAAAGTATGTGCACAAAATGCTCAACTCCATTGTAAACCTTAAATTCTGCACGTGTACATATCAATAAAATGGGGGAAAAAGAAGAAAACATCAAAAAATGCTGAGCCAGATTTTTATTATTATTATCACTATTACATGTACAATAGCATAGTCCCACAAGTGAAATACTTAATATGATCATAATGTTTGCAATACACAATGCAACAAAGAGGATTTGGTAATGGGAGTAGGAGGGCAGGAATGAAGACGCCCACAGGGTTCACGTGGCTGAGCAGAAAGACTCACCCCAGTTGTCAAGCCCAACCAGGAGCACTGAGCTCTTTTCATGCCTAACTTACCTGCAGCAAGTTACTGGGACACAGGACATCTTTGGACCTCACCTTTAGGAGATTGCACTCTTCACTGTAACGTCCCTCCTCCACCCTGTGACAGCTACCCCTACTCCCTCTTTCTGCATACTCCAACAGTCACAGCCCTTCTCTAGGGACTCTTTCCTCACTGAGATGGGGCCTCAGCTGCTTGGATGAATCTGTCCTTGTCACCACAAATCGAGCCCCACCTTGGCAAGAAAACACGGCAGCCCCTCTCTGTGTCCCCAGTCCTAATTTAGAGGCACTGGCTGTTCTATCCCAAGAAGCATCCTCTCTGGTCCTAACCAGGTTTGCCTCTCTATGTTCCTCTCTCACAATGGAAGAACAACAAAACTGGTTCCCTTCTTATAGTTTCTTTGTGTGAGGGGCAGGGAGCAGGGAGGTGTCAGGCACAAGATAAGTTAGATGGAGAGGGGCCCTCAAGTGCCTAAAATTACACCCTACACCAGTGGCTCGTTTTTGTGCTAAATCAGAGTTCTGCTATGTTTAGAGTTCAAAGGGACAAAGCCTAGACATATCAATAATAGGGGGGAAATTAGATATCTAAAACCACATATAAGAGTAAACAGATAGGGGTACACAGGAGTGGAGGATGTTTAGCCCATGAGTGATCTGGCCTCGCTAAGGCCACTGTCACATTAGGGGTAAGTTAGTTAAATATTTTACCAAATATACCAGCCTAACTTTTAAGTTGATAAGTTTGTATGACCTGCGAATGATGTCATGAATATCCAAATGGCACTTGGCAGAATAAAGGTGTCCCACCACGATAGAGTCTGTGTGTGTGTGTGTGTGTGTGTGTGTGTTATACAAAAGGTATTGTGTACCTACAGTATGTATACACTGTCTTAATTACTTTTTTGTTTCTGTGACTCGATAACTGACATCCACAAATTTAGGGGAGGAAAGGTTTATTTTAGCTCACAATTTCAGAAGTTCATAGTCCACACAGAAGCAGCCAGCAGCAGTGGAAGTACATGGCAGAGACAGCTTCTCATGACGTTACAATCAGGAAGCCAAATCCCATCTAGTACAACCTGCTCCCAGAGGAAGATAGCTGTGTGTGTGTGTGTGTGTGTGTGTGTGTGTGTGTGTGTGTGTGTCTCATTCCAGGTCCCATCCCAGTGATCCGCCTCACTGCCTCCACTCTATGCCTCTACACCTGTAATTCAGTGTACATGCCTCTAATCACTCCTGCAGACCAGGCCCCAGTCTCCCAACAGCACATGGTTTCATAGACAATACACAGCATCCAAAGGAGTCTGCTTCACATGTCTTCACTGTCCTCATTTTACACAGTGCTGAACAATTCCATTAAAAGGATTAGCATTGTCTTGACATCAATTACCCTAGCTGTACATGAATGTGTGACCAAAGCGAAGCCCCTTAGAAAACTGAGAACCAGATTCCTATTGTTGCCTTCAGAATGAAATGACAGTGTTGACCACGGCTTTCGGATAAGAAGGCTCACAGCCTCAAGGTTGTCACTTATGTCTGTGGGTAATAATTCATGGCTCCAATTTAGAATAGTTGGCAGCACTGCTTCCCTGCTTACCTGTCTTACCACATCTGGGTCATGGCAGAGAATAAATTCATGACTTAATAGCTCTTTTCAAATTTCATTTAGTAACTCTCTAATATGGCTTTCTTACCAATTTCATGTATAAATGATTTCAGTGACACTTGATTGTCAATTATGCCTATATTTATCCATATTAAAGCTCTTATAATACTAAGAAGTATGATATAAAATAAAAGTATGAAAAATCTTCATCATTTTTGAACATTTGCCCAGAGGGAAATAATAATCTCAATTTCCTCGCCTGTGTGAGAAATTGACCTTCTGTTCAATTCTTTTGAGGTTTAATGACACAATATGTAACTTCACCCTGGAAAATCATGAATGATGAGAGAAACGCGCTGGTAAGAGTTCTTTCTCAACTTACATTACCCTGCCGGGCTCTTTTCTCATAGAATTGCAAGACTGAGACACATTATTCTGTAACAGATCCATAAACAGAACAATTTCCCAACAATATTGAATCGCCAAAGGGTGAAAAACTGATTATATTCTGATCACAGAAAATAAGTAATGGTTCCTTTTCTGTATGTGAATGGAGATGAAATGATTAAAGTGTAATCAAACAGCTCTGATATTTCTCATTCTGTGAAAGCAAAATGAGAAAGATCAGAGGATAACTTAGGTTATGCCAGAAAGCGAAGAGAGAAGGATAGAATGTGAGCTTTAAAAAGGGAGAACTGTGGGGCAAGGGGTGATAATATATATATATATATATATATATATATATATATATATATATATATATATAGTAGTGGAGGAGATCAAGAAAAATGTATATGTGGATGCACACAAGCAAAACCAAAAGAAGTTGTTTAAATCATAGAACAATCAACATTAATGCCCAGAAAATTAGAGGCAACTAAACCCCCCAAAAAATCATGAAATATTTGAGGAAAATCTTATCTAGGCACAGTTGAAGGAAAGAGCATTTTAAGAAGGAGGAGTCAATGTCAGTTATTGTACATTTAGGTAGCATTTTACTAATTCAAAAACTTTTTGTATTATCTCATTTTTTTCTTCAGATAGGAATAAAGCAAAATTTATCTACTTGTATCATTAAAATAGATTATGAAAGTTCAGTATGGTGTGTAAGGAAGGGCATGACTAATATGAAAAATGAGATTAATTTGAAACTTTTTTAAAAACATTATGGGAAAAAAAAGAAATAAAGTTGTTGCTGCTGCTGCTGCTACTATGGTTATTGTTCTTGTTGTTGTTGCTCTACTATCTAGGATAGGACCAAATAAGTCCAAGGTCAATCACGAAAAGCAGCAGATCCTTGACTTAGGTAATTCAACTGATCTATTTGCTATTAATCAGAAATTATCTATAGAGGAGACTTGAAGAGTAACATAAAAAGGAAACATTCTGCAAACTGGAAGAAATGTTGAGGTTTCCTCTTTTTTTCAGACTTACTTCTGCATGCAACATCTACACTTGGGTCTTTGCACAGAAGGCACCCCATGTCACTGCCCTGCTCCTTGTGAAACCAGACAGGTCTCTGGGGTAACCATCACTACCCTCACTCTTTATGTGTTTCTCCTGAGGCTGGAGACTATTTTTGTGCCCTATCATGAATGCAGACAATTCAATGAAACACTCTATGGTGTTTGGAGCTTCATGAAGTAATTAAATAGTAATGCTCCAGAAATGTCACTATTGCACACTGATTGGGGGAGTAAGAGCAGCAGTGGGGTTTGTGGTCCGCAGAAGATTTATATGTTGAGCAATGATGTCAAAAAAGGCAGCCTGATAGATGAGCTCAGAGGGAAGGCTTGGCATCAAATGCCATACATCTAGCCCTGTTTGCCTCATAGCATATGACTCAACATAAGCTGCCTTTCCTCTCTCCTATTCACATTCATCATACACAAAGTTTAGATAGCAGCTTCTACTGCCTCAGGAGCAAAGCACTGAGAAGGACATGAGCCACAGCAAGAGCGGAAAGAGAGACCTTTTATTACCTCACCTGTGAAGGGACTTCAAATTGCTTCCACTGTTATCGCCACCAACAGTTAACAATACTGAGAAGATGCAGGTCGTAGCTCTCCTGTAAGAGAGGCATTCCTAGAGCCTGGCAAAGAAGATGGACAGCATTTGTCGATGGATGCTAGAAGACAACATAACCTTCCAACTAAATCAATTAATTGAATCTTAGAACACTTTGGGACTCCGCTTTGGATACGTGTACAAGCAAAATCCAAAAAGAGTTGCATTTGAAGGATTGATCTCAACCTACTAAGAATAGCAAGGCCATCTTTTTGATTGAGTATGCATCCTGCCCAATATATCTTCTTCTCAAAGAGGAGGTAGTCCTTAACTGAACCTCAAGAACTTCAGAGAGCACCATTCTTGTGTTTGTAGGGGCACAAGCACATAGCTAAGGAAAAACTGCTGATTCCAGGCCCAGAAGAAGCTTCAGAATGTGCATGCCCAGGAGACCAAGAAGGAGAGTGCAGATGACAGCCTTGGTTATAATCTGCTTTCCTCGCTTCTCCCACCCAACCATCTTCTCAGAGTAATCTATGCATGGAAGCTAAACTAAAATGCATTGTTCAGTATTCAGTACTACTCTGAGAGCTTTCTTATTGCTATTTTAAAGTTTTGACATTCTTCCTCCCGACTAGTGCTTCCTTTTTTACTTATGTGCATGTTTAAGTACCCATAAGAACTTTGAAAAATATACCTCATTACAGTAAAATGTTAGGTTCCTATTCTTTTTTTCTGCAAATTCCTCAACCATAAATTATTCTATGTAAGAATGGCCAAAGTTCTAACCCTGACGGTTGAAGAGGTGTTATTTTCTTAGGTCAAGAAGAAAGCTTTGAAATACAATTAATGTTGTAAATTGTCATTGCCTTATCTCTTTGAATGGAAAATATTTTGTGACAATATGACTCAAGGAGCTAATCAGGATATTGACGAACATTCTGACATTGTCATAGTATCCACTTCATTTTATTGTCCTTGGCCCACCACTCTGTTCATACAAGGCATCACAGAAAAAGAGGATTTTAACTTCTAAAGATATTGCCTGAAGGTTAGCAGGGAGAAAATAAAGTAATGGAGTGTTCTCGGTTGATTTGGTTCACCAGCTATTCCAGTCTGATATTATTTGTCAAATAATGTCTATATTATGATTTTTATATACTGAATTCTGTCCAAATATCTATGAAAGATTTCCCCATGATCATTTTTGTTTCTCAAGGCCATGCAAGGTAGTTCCATCCTGCCACTAAGCACCATGAAGCTGCTACCAGGAAGTGCAATTAATAAGGTGAATGATTACTACTAGACTCAGAGAAGCTATGTGCAACTAACACAATGAACATCGCAATTTTTGTTAGTGTAGTACATTATGTCTTATGAGAAACCTTCACATTCATTACTGCATCTGCCCTGAAACAACCCATGAATCAGTAGGCAGACCACATATTTCTAGACTAAGCATCAGCTGGGAGTAGATAGACACGAAGCAGCATGCAAGTTACAAAGACATACACTAATTCCAAATTTTTGAGATATATATTTGCATTGCTTGTGTTGTGACTGACTATACAATGTGGTAAAGAGGACTGGAGGAATGACAATTAGAGCACTTGCCTAGCAAATGCAAGACCCTAAGTTAGCTTCCCCTGCACCACATAGCTGGGTGTGGTGGCATATACCTGTAATTCCTGCACTCGGGAGACTGAGGCAGAAGGATTGTCATATGGTCGAGGCCAGCTTGGGGTATATAGTGAGTTCAGGACCAGCCTGGACTACAGAACAAGACCCTGTTTCAATAATAATAATAATAATAATAATAATAATAATAATAATAATGACGATGATGATGTGGTGAGGAGGCATTAAAAACTACATGAATTTAGGCAACTGGTCAACATCTACACTGGAAGGTAACTTATTTACTTGATACCAACATACATTATTCTCATTAAGTTTCTTTTCTTACCATTTTGGTTTTTCCCATTCTATTAGTGTGATATATAATATTTACGCTGACCGTGAGTATTTTGTACACATATATATCACATCAAAATTGCAATTCCTTTCCCTCCTCATTTTTGATCCTCCCACACCTCCCCCCCGACCTCCCACTATCACCCACACTTGGTCCTTTCTCCTTCTCACCCTCTTACCCCCCCCCCTTTTCCCTTAGCTCTCCATAAAGTCTACCGTCTTACTTTACTTTCTCCTAATTCCATATCTCTTACATTTTTTATGTTTGGTTTCTCATATCAGAGAAACCATATAATATTTAACTTTCTGGGTCTGGTTCATTTCACTGATAATTACTATCCAGTATGTATAAATATACTATATTAAAACACAAAAACAAAAATAACCCAATTTAAAATGGACAAATGAATGAACAGGCAGTCTATGGAGATAGAAACACATGTGGTCAACAAATACAGGGCAAGAAAATGACGATTGTTACTAGTCAAGAAAGAGCAAAATAACCCAATAAATAAACATAATTTCATGTCATCAGATTGGCAATGTGCCATCCTAATGGCAGAGTAGTACTCCATTGTGTATATTTACCATTTCTTCTTTATCCAGTCATCTGTACTTGGGCATATTGTCTTCTTCCAAGACTTGGCTGTTAGCAATTGTGCTGCTATAGAAAAGGCATTCAGATTATCATTATATCAATCAGATTTTTATACTAAACTTATCAAAGATCAAATAAATAAAATACTATGCTAAATGAACCTAAGTCTATATCACAAAATATATTATACATAAAGCAATAGATGTAATGGCATACTTAGTTATTTCAGAATTTTTTAAAAGTTCTTTCCCAAAGAGGAACAGGAAGAAAGAAGTAAGATCATTATTATAAATTTAATTACAGAGCATGAAAAATTTAGTTCCAGAGCATGAAATTGAGACATAATGTTCAAGGGTCACAAGTTGAATTAATAGCTGACTAAATTCTTAGCCAATGGACTAGGGCTATATAATCTTTTATCTTTACCACTCAATGACAGCTTCAGGAGAAAAGACCCCAAGAACAAATTTTTTACCACCTCTCACTGCTTTTAAAACTAATAATTTCACAAATCACAACCACTGTCTTCTGCCACTCCATCCCCTGAATTTCTATACACATCATACATATCAAAAAGTTTCACAATTTCCAACTTTGAATATAATTATTATGTTTTGCAAACTAATATACTAATAAATATAATAATTACGGGGGAAATTTCACAAATTTTATTAGAGAGCTGGCACTGTTTTATTGGGATACCAATCAAATGACTGATGCCTATTTTCTCTTACACTTTCTTTTTAGATATTTTCCTCCCTCCATGTTCTTTGGTGCTGCTTATCTCTCTCAAAGATTCCTTCAAGTATTTTCTACAACTCTGGGCTACTGGTCACAAATTTCTTTAAAGATTCTGGGTCACAAAAAAAGTGTTACTTCTCCTTCAATTTTTAGAGATAATTTTGCTGGATACAACAACCTGGGTTGACAGTTACTTTCTTTTAAAGCTTGAAAGATCTTGCTCTAAGCTCTCCTGGGATTTAAAGTTTGCATTGAGAAATCTGAGGTAATTCAAATGGGTTTGCCTTGGTAGGTTAATGTCTGTTTTTCTCTTGTTGCTTTTAATATTCTTTCTTCATGTTGTATTTCAAAGGTTTTGATTATGATATGCCGTGGCAAGTCTCATTGGTGGTTGGCATTCTATAAGCTTCTTGTACCTGAAAATTAATTGTTTTTCCTAGATTTAGGAAATTTTCTTGCATGATTTCAGTGAATAAATTATTTATACCTTCAGCTCTGTCTTCTGCTCCTTATCCCACTCCTGTAATCCTGAGATTGGTTCTATTTAAATCATTCATTAGCTGTAGTATCCAGCTACTTTGCTCATTTCTAAATTTGGAGTTGTGCCTAATTATAGCATTTGTTTCCTCTGGCTTGTCTTCAAGATCTGAAATTCTGTCCTCATATTGTTTGAGTGGACTTCCCCTGCTTTCAAATGTATTTTTGATATCCTGATTTTCAGCTAGATTTCTTTTCAAAATCTCCACTTCTCTATCAAAGTGTTTCTTCATATCTTGCATTTTTTTCATTTATCTCCACCAACTTTTTATTTATGTCTTCTATATGCTCAATAAGCTTTGTATCCATGAGGACCACTATTAGTTTAGTAAGTTTCTCTTTAAGCCTGATGATCACTGCTTGAATTTCTTTGAAAATATCTTATTTGAACTGGCTGTTTGACTCATTTATTTGATTTTTTTACTCTCTTGTTTATGACTTCCATTATTTCTGACATTAGTTTCTGTGGTCTCAGGCATTTCCATGGGTTTCCTATTACCTTATCTTTTTCCCATGTTTCTGTTGTTGAGGGACTTCACTTTAAAGGCCTAGCTGAGAGGTTTCTTTGAATGGGTATGAGGGTGTTTGGAAGGAGCCGAAATTCCTCTGGGTTCTGTGCTGGAAGAAATCAGTGAGGGAGGATGTAACAATCCAATGACCTCTGAGGGGTCAGGATGACACCCAGCGCCCTCAGCAAAGCTGTCCCACCTGTCCTGGCTTCCCTTGCAGGGCTCTTCACCTTGGAGATGGTCCCACTACCACCCCTGAACTTTGGCAGCCTTTCTTTCCTCTCCACAACTGTCCCTTGTGCCCATTTCTTCCTAGGCACTGTTTAAGAGCGACTCCAAAAACCCTAATGTGCTCTTCTGAGCCTGTTTTCACGCTAAACGCTTCAGTCTCAGGCTCTTTTTTTTTTTTTTTTTAACTAGCACCTGCTTAAGTCACTGCTTCCTATGGCTGCTGAGTGTTACTTCTAATATAGGTTCCGGGAGGCCTTCTCTACGGGAAGCTCACATTGTATTTGCAACTCGCGCTACCCACCATCTCATTTCTGGAGGCTGGGGCTACCAGCTGTTGTCAATTCCTCCTTATTCCAGATGCACACTCTCCTCAGTCAGAGGTTCCAGGCTCCATGCTTTCCTTCATCAAGGATGCCAGTGGCTCAGGGCTACTCTTAGTTGGCCTGGGGCTGCCTACTGGGCTGCTGTTTTCCTCCACTTCTGATGTGTCTTTGGGGTTTCTCATCTTCCCATGGCCTCCTTTCAATTGATGGAACATC
Source organism: Ctenodactylus gundi (assembly GCA_004027205.1). Classification (NCBI taxonomy): domain Eukaryota; kingdom Metazoa; phylum Chordata; class Mammalia; order Rodentia; family Ctenodactylidae; genus Ctenodactylus; species Ctenodactylus gundi. The sequence goes on from PVKB01000911.1 coordinate 433,594, forward strand.
CTTTCTCTTCTAGCTAAGTTGAACAGGCAGTTTTAATTATAATCTCAACTTTTTATGTGAGTCCATGAGGAGACATTGCATAGATCTGCTACTCAGCCACCATCTTCTCATTAAGGTTCTGAAAGATAGACTATGTCATTATGTGAAAGGGGTGAAAGGTGGGGCACTGGAGAGGTCAGGAAGGAGTAAATACAAAGGGATATGAGGACACACTAGGGACAATGGTTGCATACATTAGGTGGTGATGGGTTCACAGATACATCTGTATGCCAAAACTTCTTAAATTGTATATTAAGTAAGCATTAAAAATATGACCACTAAAATTTGAGAGATAAACAACATGATAGAGTGGAATTTCCAAACATGAGGCTTTATGAGGGCCTCGTGGCACAGCCCTCTCCAACATCAAGATCCGGGGATACAATCTCTTTTCGTAGATTGGGAGCTGAGGCCTAAGGATGGACAGGAAAAAGTGAAGTCCGGCCCATAACCTGATGTGGATTCCCAAGTTCTCAAGACCTGATCTTTATCAAACACAAAGCTGAGTGTTGGATAAGGCTTTGACAATCCAAAACGTCTGTTAGGGAAAATAAAACTTACTGAGGTCGTGGGGTAGGCCAAGGACAAACTGTTGAAGGGTCACACACTGATGCTCTGGGTATACACAACACCCACCTATGTGTGCTTCCCTTTCTTGGTGTGTTCTTACTGCTCTTCTCTTCCCTAAACACCCTCAGTGCTGAGAGGCATCCAAGGACTGCAGAAGTTTTCTTGTGTTTTTGCTTTGGAAAAGAAGAAAAAAAAAAGATGTTTTCCATTTTCATGGGAGGGTGTACAAACGACCCCTCCACAGGTTGTGAGCCACGCCATCAAACCTGGGTGAAGTGTCTAGCAGGTGAAAATGCTGACCTTCCTGACCTTGGTCTAATCCCAAGGTCATAGGAGAAAGAATAAAGAGATTGAAGGAATGATTCCCCACATTCATGTTCATTTGCTTTAACAAAGGGGCTTAAAAGTTTTAGAAGACAAAGACAGTTGATAAGTTATACACGTAGCCCCCAGAATTATGTTAAAGCCTTTATAGTACAGCAGCCTACTGGTGTGATTTTACTAAAACCCCAAAGGAAATGGAATTTGAGAATTATTTCCATTTTCTTTAGGGAGAGTCAGAGTAGATTTTTTTTCTTCACGATGCCCAGTTCTTTGGCACTGACGTTGCTTCAAGTCTTATATTCAAAGTCAGTCCCTCCAGAATTCTAATGCAGAGATTCTGGTCTGCAAGGTCTCTACTGACCACACCTCCTATCCTCAACACACTGACATCCCTTTTACCCTGGATCTTCTTTCCTTTTACTTTTTTTCTCCCTCTGACATAGAGTCCACAGAGGGCCCAGTCTAAGAAATCAGATTTCATAGAACAGCCCTGCGGGTGGGACATTGGGAGTGTTTTTCATTTTACACTGTGATCAGTTAGAGTGCTGCTCATCACCATAATCCACCAGGCTACGGCCAGGATGCCAAATTCTGGAGAACGATTTTTTTCCAAGTCTCCAAATTCTACTATGTCCTTGCGTATTACCCCACCCCACTCTCTCTCCTAATTAAACATTTACTAGAAGTGTAATAAAGAAGATAAATTACCTTACTTGCCTATTTTAATTATTGATGCTCAGCCCTGGCTCAGCCATTGAAAAGCTGTCGCTTTTTTTTTTCCTCTCCTTTGCCAACAGCTGCACGTGGCCAGAATTTGACATGTTTCAAAGAAGCATCTAGTGCATTTTTACCCACTGAAAGGAGAGGAGGAACTTGTCTCTACAAGGGTCTAGCTCTTCTCCGTACAAATTAATATCACTGTCTAGAATCTCTTCACTCACCTATTTCTCTGAAAGATTATTTCAAGCACTCTTTTAGCTACTAAAATGCACAACTCCACCACTATCCCTACTCCCACCCAATGACACTGTTTGTACTTCATTCAGAAAAGCGACCTTCTATAGATGTGAAAGCCACATCTTGCACCTTCCCGCCTTCTGGCGCATCCACTCCTCAGGTTGCCCTGTGAGACCACATCCTCTTATCCTCTCTACCTGCTCCACATCTTCATTCTAAATTTTCATTTTCCTGTATCGATCCACTTTTTGTTCCCTTCAGGATCATTACAATCAAAATACTAACAGGTTAGATCTTTAAAAAGAAAAAATACAATCTTCTTTTGATTTCACTTTCTCTCACCAGTTTATGTCTAATTTCTTTGTTCTCCTTTTTTTGCAAATCTCTTTGAGCTGCCTGGACCCTCTGCCTCCCATTTCTCTCTTCACATTTGTCTAACCCTTTCCCTACCACTACAACAAAATACCTGAGATGAGATGACTTATAAAGAGCAGGATTTATTTGACTCATATTTCTGAAAGTTGAGATAACCAAGAGTGTGGCCCCAGGATCTGACAGACGCCTTCCTGCTGTATCATCCCCTGGTGAAGGCTGGAGAGCAGCGAAGGATAAGAACAAGTCCAAGCAAGCAAGAGGGGAACAAACTCACTTTAATAACAGGCCCTCTGGAAGGGTTTGTAATTTTGCCACGATATGTATATGCACAAAATACCCAAGATCAATGTAAACTTTATGTATTGCAATTATACATATCAATAAAATGCAAACAAAAAATATCAGGCACTCCATGGAGACTCCGCGATCCCTGGGATGATGATGCTCATCTATTCATGAGGGCAGAACCTTCATGACCCAGTCACTTCTTACTAGGCTGCACCTCCCAGCACTGCCTTGTTAAGGGTGATGTTTCTAACACAGGACCTTTAAAAGGACATATTCAAAACACCATTACCTCTGAAAACTTCTCCTGTGTTCATCCTACTTATCAAAGCTTCTCCTGTCAATGTCACCAAGGACCTTCACATTGGACAATACTACAGTCAGTTTTCAGTCCTGATCTTCCTTAACCAATTAGTAGAATTTCATGCAGTTGCTCTCTCCCTCCAAATATACACATGGCGGGGGCAGAGGGGGTAATAAAAAACAAATATACACATGGCTTCCAGGACACAACATTCTGTGCTTTCCTGTGTTTTTATTCTATATCACCAGTGACTTCTCTATGTCCTTTGTGGGCTTTGCTCTTATATTCGAGGCTTTAGTGTTTGAACACTGCAAGACTCAGTCTTTGATCCTCTCCTCTGTCTACCTTCACTACATGATGATTTTATTGAGTTGCATTACTTTAAATATCATGTAGATTCTGGCAGCTCCCAAATACATATTTCAAACATAGAACTTCCTTGTTAACACCAAACTCATATATCCACTGCCTTTTCCACATGTCCACTAGGGCATACTCATATTAACTTCATGTGGCAAAAACTAAACTTGATTTTCTCTGCATTCCAAGGGCATTACCTATTGCCTATTTTCATCTCCCTCAGTGGTAGCTCCATCTGGCCAACAGCTCATGCCAAAACCTTGGAATTATCTTTGACTTTGCCCTTTTTCCTTTTTTTAATGTCATATATCCAGGGTGCCTTCAAATCTTTTGGCTCTATGGTGGGAATCTACAAAAATCCCCCTGACTCAGAAACAAGAAACTGTTTGTCACCCATGAATTCAGGGGGAAGGCTGCCAAGAACTCTATTGTGCAGGTGCAACGTGCCACCAGCATAAAGAATAGGTCATAAACATAGGTAATTAATTTTCTTGAGTCAGGCGAATAGGTTGAAGACACTGGGAAGAAACTGTATGCTTTAAGGAGATGATAATTACTAGATGCAAATCACTTGTGTGAGATCTACCCAGATTGTTCCTCCGAGCACAAGATCTTGCTTTCCTGCCTGAGAGATCTCCCAAGGACACACCTCTAGGTGCACACTACTCTGGTTTCTCTTGAATATAAAAAATGTGCAGTGAGAAATAAAGTTGTTGTATCCCTGAGACAGTTCCATGAGTCTGCTTGAGTGGACCTTCACTGCACTATGGCCCACACCCTGCTCACCTTCTTATCACACTGGCTCGTGACACTTAGCTTTATAATATGTCTAGAATTAGCCCCTTACTACTGACAGTCTTTCCAACATCCAGCATAAGCGAACATTATTTCTTGGTTGGATGGTTGTGATGCTCTGCTGATGTAACTTCCTGCCTCCGTGCATGTCTCCTAGCAACCTACTTGTCAACCAACTTCCAGGGGGTCCTAGAAGGTAAGGCAAATCAGCCTTGTGGATTAGGCCCATTGCATTTCCTACTACTGCTACTATTGCTCCTAAAAGCCTTGTGGATTATTCCCATTGCATTGGAGTAAAAGCTCTAATCCTTATAAGGCCAATAGTCTGCTCGTTGGTCTGAATTCTCTGATTTCATTTCGTACTAGTCTTCTTCTCCACTGTACTCAAAGCTTCCAATCTTCTTTGTTGTCCAAATATATCAAGCTTAGACCTTTTGCTTTGGCTGCTCCCCATCCAAATGACCTTCCTCTAGCTCCTCCTTAGCCAACTCTGTCCCTGTATATCTGCACAAATTGGACCTCCCAACGAAGCCCACCGTGTAAAATTGCAAGTTATGTTTCTACTCTAGTCACACTTCTGAGTTTTTTATTCTACTTATTCTACTCTCATTTCTTTTCCACAGCCCCTATCACTTGAACTATAACCTTTTATGTGTCCTCATTATTGTCTACCTCCCTCAGATGGAAAATAAGTCCAGGAGATTAGAGATCATCATTGTCTTTTTTCATTTTTTAGTTTGCTCTGCCAAGAACAGTGCCCAGCACATAGACACTTACCAAATACTCAGTAAGTGAATTATCATGGTTAAATAGACTTAATGAAGCAGCAGGTCTTACTGTGATGATATGAGTCATGTGATCTTGTAACATGATCTAGTGCAGCCAACCAGTGATGACCATTGTCACAAGCATAATTAAACATAAGGAAGACCAGTGCCTTTTGGGGAACCTCACAGGAAATTCTGCTCACTAAGACCCATCTGTATTAAAGACTGGTCGATTCAGTTGTCTATGGACTGCAACCCAAAATACAAATCTCACAGACAACAGAGATGTACAGAAAGCAAATAAGAAATGTGCTGAGAAGGCAGTCAGTGTAAGTCTCAAGTAAAGGGAAATTGTAATGCAGTAAGTTAGCAACAGACTAAGAAAGGTGCAGAAGGAAAACAAGACCTAAGAGATGTTGCTTGAGATTTCTGCCTTAGATAGTAATGTGTCACTTAAGGAAAAGAACATGTTCTGAGAAACATGTCATTTTATTATTTGTACAAGCACTATCAAGAATGCTTATGCATTTTAGATTGAAGAGACTAGTATACACCTCGTCCATACAGTACAGCAGAGCCTATGCTCTGCCAGAGTGCTCTGATGTACAAATCGTGTTCCTCCATGCTATGGCTTGGATCATGAGTCTCCCCCGAAAGCCTCATGTAATTTAGAACTGTGTTACTGGGATGCAGGGCCTGGCTGGAAGGGACAGATACTTGGAATGTGACCTGGAAAGATTGTGTCAATTTGTTGAGATTAGGGATTGCCTAGGGCAGGGATTCCAGGTGTGTGTTGTTGACTTGTGGGCCAGGAAGTGAGGGAGGGGCACCCACTCTGGGTGTAGGAGTCCCAGGCTGGCAGCTTGATCTAAATAAAGGAAGAAGAAACATTGTTACAGCTTCTTCATAGGGGGACTTGGCCTTGCCTGAGGCTCCAGAGATGAATTTTGCTCCTGCTGTCACGTGGCTTCTCTCTGCAATGGGGCCAGCAGCTCTCCAGCCTCTGCCATGTGCCTTCACCATTGCCAGCTGGCCCATGAATGGACTGTGTAAAACCTTTAAAAACTGTGAACTAAATAATCCTTATCTCTCTTAAGTTGTGGAGGTTACATATTTTTGTCACAGCAAGGAGTAAGTAACTAAGACAAGAGGTATTTAAGTTTCTGATTTTAGCTCCTGGGCTAAGCTGTTGTCAAGAAATATACTAAAAACGCCAATAAAGAAACTGGTTTGGGAGAAAAGATAATTGACTTTAGACAAACTAAACCTAAAATTCTTATTACAAAATGAGTGTGGTCCAGAGAAAGGCAAAAAAAAAAAAAAAAAAAAAAAAAAAATAGAGCAAAATCTCAAATATAAGTCTGTGTTTTTCACAGCAATGAGAAAGTAACTCCAGAGTCAGCTTATTTCTGGCTTACAATTCTTCAGCTGACTTCAAAATCACTGCTCACTTTCACATTATATAATGAATAACAATTCCTGAATCATTTAAATCACCCAGAGCTAACAGTAAATTCAACACTATTGTTGGTTCCAACTTTTTCTTTTGTAATCACAAGCAATTTGTTTGCGTGAATTGTGCCAGCCCCGAGAGGGATATGTTTCTGTGTCTCATCTTCAATCAGTATGGTTAGAAATGTCTCCATCTCTAATACAGGTCGCCCTCAAATTTTTGTGAATCTTTTGGCCTTCAGTACAGTGGATCCCTTAGTGTTTTCTGTCACTTTAGTCATGTTATTCAAGGTTGTAGTTAAGGGTGGAATGGGACATTCCTAACTTGTGAGCATAATCTCCTCTGTTTCCACCTTCATAGTCCTTAATTTAACTTGTTTTCAGATCAATCACATTGACAACAGGTTCTGTATGTGTAAGGGCCGTGATGAACAGAACAACACATGATTAGATCAAGCAGAAGTGAAATGATGCTATCAAGAGACAAGACAAACACAAGATGCCTAGGGCTGTTGCCAGTGTAAAGTAGCACTCTGTATTGCAGCAAATCTTTTTTATAAGGAGTACACTCTAGAATAAGGATATAAAGCAGAGTAAATGCATAAACCAGTAACATAGCCAATTACCACCAAGTATTGTATACTGTACATAATTGTATGTACTATTCTTTTACATGACTGGCAGTGCAGTTAGTGTGCTTACATGACCATCCCCAGAAACACATGAGTACAATGTTGTACTACAATGACTATGACGTCACTCGATGGTAGGAAATGTTAAGCACCATTACAATCTCATGAGGCCACCACTGTATAGCCAGTCTATGACTAACCCAAGCAACATTGGATGGAACATGACCACAGTAGAATCACTGTGGTGTCCTGAATAAGATTCCAATTCTCCATGAAATCCAACATCGACATTAATAGGATCTGTTGCTTATTTCTCTATCCTACTAATAAATTCCAATCAGGTCAGGCAACTTGAGTGTGTTTTTGTTTCTTACTATTTAGGACTGCTAGTCTTATATAAAGCCATCAACTTCTTGCTGAACTCTTTACATCGGCTGGAAACTCTCTGCCACCTAGAGATGGAGAATGGGTGGAAAAAAAAACACAAGCTTCGGAGCCATCCTGGCTGCTAGGTTGGAATTCTAACTCTACCATGACCCAACTGGAGGAACTTAAACAAGTTCCTTGTCTCTCTCTGACTTGGTTTCCCTTTTCTTTTTAACAATGTGTTTCTCTATATTCCCGGTTGGTCCTGAGCTCACTACATTGCCCAGGCCAGCCTCGAACACATGGCAATCCTCCTGGTGCAGCCCCCCGAGTGCTGGCATTATAGGCGCAAGTTGCCATACCTGACTTATGAGGTACTGGGAAATCAAAATCAGGGTCTGAGCTTGCTAGGCAAATGTTCTAACCACTGAGGTATTCCTCCATCCCCTGGCTTTCCTTTTACATGAAATCATATTACTATGTATATTTAAATTTACCGTGAGTATTGGCATTAAAGTCACATGTGGTATGCTTGGAACAATGTCTGAAACATATCAGGTGCTCAGTAAATGTTCTTTCCTCCTATTATCTACACCAGTGCTAGCTATCCACTAGAAATATAATGAGAACTACATATGCAACTTAAAAATTTTTGTAGTCATACAAATAAAAGTCCAGGCCCAGATGGATTTACAGCAGAATTTTTTCAATACTTTAGGGAAGAACTAACTCCAAGCCTCCTCAAACTATTTCATAAAATAGAAAGTGAAGGAATGCTACCAAACTCATTTCTTGAGGCTGGCATCACACTAGTCCCAAAACCAGACAAAGACTTAACCAGGAAGGAAAATTATAGACCAAGAGCCTTAATGAATATAGATGCAAAAATCTTCAGTAAGATTCTGGCAAACAGAATCCAACAAGTAATCAGAAAGATCCTACATGATCAAGTGGGCTTCATCCCTGAGATGCAAGGCTGGTTCAACATACGTAAATCAATCAATGTAATACACCATATCAACAAAAGCGAAAACAAAAACCACATGATCATCTCTATTGATGCAGAAAAAGTCTTTGGCAAAATTTAGCACCCTTCATGATAAAAGCACTGAGAAAAATAGGTCTAGAAGAGCCCTACCTAAAACTCATAGAAGCCATATATGCTAAGCCTACTGAAAATACCATAGTATATGGAGAAAAATTGAAATCATTATCTCTCAAATAAGAAACAAGACAAGGCTGCCCACTCTCACCACTCTTATTCAACATAGTACTTGAAACACTTGCCGTAGCAATCAGACAAGAAAATGAAATACAGGGAATCTGCATTGGAAAGGAGGAGGTCAGACTCTGCTTATTTGCAGTTGATACGATTATCTACATGGAAGATCCTAAAAACTCCACTATGAAAATCTTGGAAATAATAAAAAAGAAATTAGCCAAATCAAAGGCTACAAAATTAACACAAAAATATCAATAGCTTTTCTCTACATTAATAATGAAACTATTGAGCGATTATGAACTCAAGCTCTGCATTAACTTTTAGATTTTGATACTGATGGTGGACTGAATATTGAGACTTCTACCTTCATTTTAATGCAAACTGAATGTATTATATGGAGCTATTGTCATGCAGAGTTTAGGTACCAGAAGTACGAAAAAAGAGGTACTTTCTCATGACTTCCTGCCTTGTAGCCACTAGCGACATGGGACTCTGGAGAATTATTATTGATAATCTTAAAATACTTTAGATTGAGATAAATGAAATTCATTCCTGAAATATATATTCAGTGTATGGAATATGCACTAGGTTTTTAAGACAGTACAATTAAATAATTGTTCAGAAAAACAATTCCATTCTCAATAGCTCAGCAAAAAATTAAATATCTAGGAGTATACCTAACCAAGGAAGTGAAGGAATTATACAAAGAAAACTACACTATATTGAAGAAAGAAGTTATAGGAGACATTAGAAAATGGAAAGGCATCCCTGCTCTTGGATAGGCAAAATAAATATAGTCAAAATGACTACACTACCTAAGCTGATATATAGATTCAATGCAATTCCTATCAAAATACCTACAAGTTTCTTTAAAAAACTTGAAACAACAATCCTTAAATTCATATGGAGCCAAAAAGAGACCAAGAATAGCCAAAGCAATCCTGAGCAACAAGACCAAGGCAGAAGGTATTATAGTTCCAGATATCAGGCTGTACCATAAAGCAACAGTTGTAAAAACAATTTGGTACTGGCACAAAAATAGACAGATAGACCAGTGGAACAGAACTGAAGACGCTGAGACAAACCCAAATACCCTCAATTACTTAATCTTCGACAAAGGGGCTAATTGCATACAATGGAAAAAGGACAGCCTGTTTAACAAATGCTGCTGGGAAAACTGGACATCCACATGCGGAAGAATGAATCTAGTCACACACCTATCCCCATGCACCAAAATCAAATCAAAGTGGATCAAAGACCTAGACATTAAAAGTGAAACACTGAACTTCACAGAAGACAAACTAGGCAAATTATCTAAAAGATACAGGGGTAGGCAAAGACTTCCTTGACAAGCCACCAAGAGGAAAAGAAATTATCCCCATTATTAACAAATGGGATCTTGTCAAAATAAAAAGCTTCTGCACAAGAAAGGAAACTATCAACAATGTAAAAAGAGAACCAACAGACTGGGAAAAAATATTCACCACCAAAATCTCAGATAGGAAGCTCATAACTAGAATATACAGGGAGCTGAAGAAAAGTAAGCCTACCAAAATAAAGGATCCTATTGAAAAGTGGGCAAATGAAATAAAGAGGCAGTTCACTCATGAAGAGGTTCAAATGGCCAATAGATACATGAAAAGATGTTCAACATCCCTAGCCATAAGAGAAACGCAAAGCAAAACAACGCTAAGATACCATCTCATTCTACAGAGATGGCCTATATCAACAAGTCAAATAGTAATCAGGGCTGGCAAAGCTGTGGGGAGAAAGGAACCCTCCTGCACTGCTGGTGGGAATGTAAATTCGTACAACCACTTTGGAAAGCAATATGGAGATCTCTCAAAAGACTAGAAATAAATATCCCCTTCGATCCGGTGACACCCCCTCCTGGGAATATATCCAAAAGAGGCCAAAACAACACATAACAGAGATATATGTATACCCATGTTCATAGCAGCACAACTAACAATAGTTAAAATATGGAAGTCACCAAAATACCCATCAACAGACCAGTGGATACACAAACTGTGGTATTTGCACACAATGGAATACTGTGCATCTATAAAGTCCAACAGTGTGGAGGATTGTATGGGTAAATGGAAGAAACTCGAGACCATCATGCTTAGTGAAGTGAGTCAGAAGCAGAAGGTGAAACATCAAATGGTCTCTCTGATATGAGAGACCCAGATCACAACTCTTACGGAACTTAAAATGAAAAACAAAGTGAAATGGGGAGGTAGGGTGGGGAGGAAGGGAGGGAGGGAGAGGTGGGTAGGGGGAGGGACAAAAGGAGAGAGGGAAAGTCCTTGTCACCTTGGCAAGATACATAGGTGCACAAAATGCTCAACTTCATTGTAAACCTTAAATTTTGCACTTATACATATCAAAAAAATGGAGAAAAAAGAAAAAAATTGTAGTCATATTTAAGAACACTAAATGGAAATCAGTAAGGTTAATGTTAATGATGTATTTATCCCAACACTCACATTACCATTTCAACATACAAAAATCATTAGTGGGATATTTTATATTCTTTTTAATACTGTCTTCAAAACCTAGTGCATATTCTATACACTAAATATATATTTCATGAATGTATTTCATTTATCTCAATCTAAAGTATTTTAAGATTATCAATAATAATTCTCCAGAGTCCCATATAGCTAGTGGCCACAAGGCAGGAAGTCATGAGAGAGTACCTTTTTTTTGTACTTCTGGTACCTAAACTCTGCATGACAATGGCTCCATATAATACATTCAGTTTGCATTAAAATGAAGGTAGAAGTCTCAATATTCAATCCACCATCAGTATCAAAATCTAAAAGTTAATGGAGAACTTGAGTTCATAAAGTCCAACACTTAATCTTTTCAAATAGACCAAGTCAATCCATCCTTTTCCTGAAGCATTACCAATTTC
>PVKB01000911.1:445061-545661 GCA_004027205.1 Ctenodactylus gundi
GGAAGCTGATGGCAGGATTTTCTAAGATTCAGAAGCTAGATGAAATATTGGCAGTGGAAGTACTGTGGGATGACGTGTAGGGTGGCAGAGAGTGACACGAGGGATGTGAAATCCATGGATTTATCTTCACCACCATTCCTTGAACAGGTCATTGCTCCTCTACACTGGACCATAGCAGTATCCTCCTAACTAAAATGGTAGGGATACCAGAGCTAAAGTTTTGCTTCCTAGTTAGGTTCACTACCTCCAGTGCTACAATTCTACCAGCACATAGTAGCTCTCATGAAATAATTGATGAAAGAAGCAGAATGATACAAAGGAATGAAGGAAGGAAGGAGAAGGAAAGAGGAAGGAAGGAAGGAAGGAAGAAGGAAGGCTTAGCATCTATCCTCCATTTCCTTTATGTTAATGCTCAAACTCAATTCCACAGCCAGAAGCAGCGTACTTGATTTTACCTTTTGCTTATATCTACCACCCTGTTTTGACTCACTCCACTCCAGTTCCTCCAGCTCCCACCCCCCCAATTCCTCTCTACATCCTCACCAAACTGTCTCTACTTCAGTTCCTTGAGTCAGATGAGACAATTTCTGCCTTAGAGTCTTTGGTTTTTCCATTTTCCTGTGATGTTCTTAAGAACTTTCGGTTTGTCCTCATGTTGTATCTTAAATATTATTGATGAAAGCAAGTCTTCTTTGGTTCCAAGCCCATTTTTCTTGATGACAACTATTTCCTTTGTGGGATGTTCTCATTTTATGATCATGTATTTATGAATTTGTTCACCTGCTTATAGCCTTTGGTCTTATTAGCCTCTGGACATTGGGTTCCATGAGGGCAGGCACCAGATCTGTTTCATTCACCTCTGTGTACCCCTAACCCAGAACGGTATCTGTTGTGTATTAGATGCTCAGCCCATAAAATCAGAATATATGAAGGAATTCTCTGGCATACAAATTGCTTCTCTGGACTAAATTACCTTATCATTTCTTTTAACTTTCAGCTTGCACAATTCTTAAAATATAGAACATATGCTAAAGAGTTAGTGTATGCTGCTCCTATTTGCCTTCAGAAGGACAGCTGTTTAAACACTTCCGGTAAGAGTGCTGGCTCAGCATGATGTAGTTTAACTCTGGTGTGATATTTCACTAACTGTGGAGAAAATTTGCAGTGGTGTGATTCAACCCCCAAAACAGGGTATCTTGAAGACCAAACAGACATTGTTCTCAGAGAATCATTTGGAATCGGGAATCTGCTCAAGTGAGAAACCACCAATGCTGAGAATAAGGTACCACATGGCTGTTCAAATGGGGATATAATTAGGTCTAGTGACATTGCCGCCCATTGTTTAGTCACCTACTGGCTGGTGTTAAGGATAGAACAATAACAACAACAACAACAACTAATTCTTCAGAGCATTTATGCCAGTCACTGATGTACATAATCTCATTTAATGCTCATAACAACGCTACGGAGTCAACATTGCAACTACATCCATTTTAGAGATAAAGCCAATTCACAGATTGGTTTGGTAATGTGCCCATACACATTCAGGAATGTTGCCAAGCAAATATTTGAATGCAAGTCTGATCATTTAAGTACCGATAGCTCTGTGCCTTTAATCTTACCTCCCAGACTTTATAATGGCAAATGAAGCATGATTGAGATGCGGTTTATCCAACAGATTTTCTTATATAGGAGACTTGATCCTCAATGTGGTGATCTGAAAAGTAATGAAACCTTTGAGAGGTGGGGCTTAGTGGGAGGTCCCTAGAGCTTGGGAGGAACTAGGGCCCTTGGAAAGACCTGTGGGCCCCAGTCACTCAGTTGACTCTTTCCCATGCATGCTCTTGCCATGGTGCTTATTAGCTGAGCTAATGGGGTCATCCAATCTTGGACCTTGGACTTCCAGAACTATAAAATTAAATAAACTTATTTTCTTTATAAGGTTAGCCTGCCTTTCATATTTGAAAGATGAACTAATACATATACTGAGAATGAAAAGTTCTTTCAACATGAGAATCATGGTGACCTTGGGAGCCAAGATGACAGTACATGGGTCATGCAAAACAGATTCTGAGAGAATATGGTGGTCCCTGCCAACACCAGTACTTTCTAACAGAAAGCATGAAAGGCTAGGGAGACATAGTTGAGTGGCTTAACCATGAGGCCTCTGGTCAGAAATTCTAACCTGCTATTTCAAGCAGCACTTAGTCTGGCAGTTCTGAGTCATGTTCTCCTTCTCAGACTCTGCAACCCTTTCTAGAACAGCAAAATGACTTTGTTCTCAATAGATCTTCTTTGTCACCACAGAGGGAACGACTCTAGCCTCTGACCTCATTAATTCTGTTAGTTTTATTTTTCTCTGTTTGGGGGGATGATAATGGTATTAAAGTTTTCTCTTTGTATATAATTAAATAAAGCATAGGAATAAAATTAAAGATGGTATCTCTACACATACAATCCCAATCTTCAGAAGTAACTATGGCAGTGATCCAAGGAGCAGCCTACTCGTGACCACCACAGTTTCCATATATGACCATGAAAGAGCAGCTATGATTCTCAATTGCAGAAAGAATGCAGCTCCCTACAGGGATCTCAGCCCAACGGAGTGATGAAAAGACGCTACATCTACATCTTGAGGACACCCTAAATAGAGGGTTGGAAGAAACACATCTACAAAAAATGGATCAATTTTCATTTCCCATTCCTTTTTGTCAAAATTATTCTTTTATTAATATACATGTGTAATACATAATAATATTCAGCTAGAGGAATTTGTGCATATATCGATCACATTTTGATCATTTTTACCTCCCTTCTCCCTTCCTAACATCTCATCTACCCACATTCCCTTTCCCGCTCCACAAAATCTATCACCCTATTTTTCCAACATTCTTTTATTTTGCTCTTTTACTGTTTTATAGTTTGATTTGCTCATATTAGAGGAAACCATTCAATATTTAACCTTCTGTGTCTGATTCATATCACTAAACATAATTGCCCCAAGGTGTATCCATTTTCCTGCAAATGACTCAAATTTATTGTGCTTTATGGCTGAGTAGTACTTCACTGCATATATATGTAATACATTTTCTTTACGAATTCATTGTTAATGAACATTTCAACATCTTCCCTAAAAAGAAGTCAAAAAACCAAATGGACCCAGTGGTCAATCAACTAACTCAGACAAGATATGCTTAAACAAATGCAAGATATGCTTAAACAAATGCAAGAAAAGCTTAGCAAGTTCAAAGAGGACTTAACCAAACAATGGTCCTAATAGATTTTTTTTAAAAAGCTTAATGATTATATAGAATGCAAACAAAAAGATAAAATGGCACTTTAAGACATGAGGAAACATTCAGTAGAGAAGTAGAAAACCTGAAAGAATTCCAGGTGAATTCTAGAGTGCTAAAAAAACTCCTCAATTGAAAATATTAGAAGTCATCTGAAACATATGAATACAGTATCAAATCTTGAAGATAAGGTTAATGAACTCAACCATACATTCAGTGGTAATTGAGAAACAAAACAACCAGATGTCTGGATGCAGCCGCTGATGGGTGACTCAAAGAGAACTAACCTCAGAATTGTAGGACTGAAGGAAAAAGAAGGGACAGTATAAAAAATATAGACTCACCAAAATTATAACAAAATATTTCTTAAATCTAGGAAGAGAAATTAACATTGAGACACAGCAGGAACAAAGAAAAACCTTGACCAGAAAAGAACACCACCATAACACATCGTAATCAAGATCCTAGACATGCAACACATAAAGAGAATGCTAAAAGCTACAGGAGAAAAACAGAAGGTGATCTACAAAGTCAAACTCATCCTAATAACTGTAGGTCTCTCAGCACAAACCTTAAAGGCCATGAGATCATGTAAAACAATCTTTCAGGCACTAAAAGAAAGTAAGTACCAACCCATACTATTATACCTGGCAAAATTATCCTTCAAAATTGAGGCACAAACAAAATTTTTTCCATGACAAAGAAAACCTAAAAAAAGTATGACTACTACATTGCAGGAAATTCTTAGACAGAGATAGGGAGACCAACAGCACCAAAGAACCTAAGAAAAGAAAACAATAAAAAGAGAGGAATGATCTAACAATAGTGAAGAAATCAACACTGAGACAACAAGACAATGACAGAACATAACAAATATACCACAATAATAATTCTCACTGTTAGTGGTCTTACCTCTCCTATCAAAACTCACAGACTGGCAGATTGAATCAAAAAACAAAACCTAACAAATCATTACCTGCCAGATACATCCATTACTCATAATGTTTTTGTTTTCTAAAACAAAAGCTACTGAAGTTGAAAGGACAAATAGGCCTCAAAACAATTATAGCAGGGGACTTCAGTACACCAATATCACAAATAGATAGGTCAACTAAGGAAATTAACAAAGAAATATTAGCTCTATGGAACAACTGGACTTAACTGACATCTACAGAATGTTCCATCCAACATCAACAGAATACATCTTGTTCTTAGCAACATGCAAGACTTTTTCCAAAATAGACTATATCCTAGGTCATAAGACATACTCAAATAAATAAAGGGGAATGAAAAAAATTCCTCGGATACTTTCAGATCATTATGGAATAAAACTAGAAATAAATAGCAAAAGAAAATACAGAAACTATACAAATATACAGAGATTAAATAATATATTATTGAACAAGCAATGGACCACAGAAGAAACTAGGGAAGAAATTTTAAAATTTCCTAGAGTCAAACAAAGCAAGCACATCCTGCAATAATCTGTAGGACGCAAGACAGAAGTACTAAGAGGGAAATTTATAGCTATGAAAGCACTTATTTAACAACTAGCAACCACAAATAAATGATCTAATGATGTGCCTCAAGGCTCCAGAGAAACAAGAATAATCCAAATCCAAAGCAATGGAAGAAAAAAAATCATAAGAATCCAGTAGAAATTGATAAAACTAAAACTAAAATAAAAATACAAAATATTAATGAATCCAAGAGTTGGTTCTTCAAAAAGATAGATGAGATTGATAAATCTTCAGCCAAACTAAGCAAAGAAGAAAATAAAACCCCATGTCAATGGAATTAGAAACGAGAAAGGTGAAATCACAGCAGACAGTGCTGAAATCCAGAGAATAATATGAAACTATTTTGAAAATTTATACTATAAAAAATTGAAAAAAGAAAGAAATGGATAAATTTCTAGACATATATAAGATACCAAAATTGAACCAAGAATTTTTAAAAACCCTGAACAAACTAATAATCAGGAATGAAATTGAGACAATACTAAAGTCTCTACCTTCAGGAGAAAGCCCAAGCCAAACTCCTTCCTGGAAATTAGCATTACCTTGATTCCAAAGTTAGTGAAAGAAAGAAAGAAAGAAAGAAAGAAAGAAAGAAAGAAAGAAGAGTGAAAGAAAGAAAGAAAGATAGAAAGAAAGAAAGCTAGCTAGCTATAGGTCAACTTCCTTAATGAATATAGCTGCAAAAATCCTTAATAAAATACTTGCAAACAGAATTAAACAAATTATTTTTAAAAATCAGACACCATGACCAAGTTGGCTTCATCCCAGGAATGCAAAGTTGGTTCAAAATACATAAATCAATTAATGTATACATCACATAAATAAAAGCAAAGACAAAAATCATATGGTAAGTTCAATAGACACAGAAAAGGCCTTTAAGAAAATCAAACATCCATGAAAACCCTAATAAAAATCACTATAGAAGAAGCCTACCTCAAGCTGATGAAAAACAATTTATAACAATCATACTGCCAATATCATCCTAAATAAAGAAAAACTGAAAGCATGTCACCTAAAATCAGGAACAAGACAGGAGTGTCCATTCTCACCACTGCTGTTCAGTATGTTTGAAACCTTAACCAAAGCAAACAGAGAATGAAATAAAGGTAGAATGTATTGGAAAAGCAGAAGTCAAACTATCCTTATCTCCCACTTATTCCCCCCCCCCATTTTATTAGTATATATGTGCAATTCACAATGGTTACATTGAGCTTGAGAATTTTGTGCACATATATATTGAATGAACCTCACATTGCCTTTTCCTTTCTCCCCCTGCCGCGCATTCCCTCCTTCATGGCCCCTAACTCCCAGCATCTCTCCCATTTGGCTCCATTATTTATTTGTATTCTGGATTTCTCATATTACAGAAACCAGGTGGTATTTAACTTTCTGCGCCTGACTCAGTTCACTAAGGACAATAGTGTCAAGTTATATCTATTTCCATTTTTTTAAAAACAGGCAATACACACTCACATGGATTCAAACTCGAATTGCATAAAAAAGTTAACATTTAGAGCTCTTATTTTAACTCCTGATCTCCTCTACTTTATTACACTAGAGTCAAGTACCTTTATTAGTTTTATATGTACTTTGCCAATATTTCTTGATGTAATCACAAACACATGTGAATATAGATTCTTACTTTCCTGAATCAGGTCTATTTTAAGCTAAAAAATTATTCACAGTAGTCACCTAGTCAAAACAAGTTCTCAAATTGTCTGTCTAGTTTTTGATCACTGCACCATGGCATCTCCAAATAATCTTATGGGTATTTAGCAACATAGTTTCTGCAAAATAATAAATACTGCAGATCTGCCACTTAATAATTATCATTATCATTGTAATTTATAATTGTCTTACTAAATAATTATCATTTGTTTCTATTTTAGGCCTCAGTGCGAGAAGCAAAAGTCTGTTCATCCTCTATTATTCTCCCCACCTGAGCTTCTCAGCAGTGCTCACCATAGCTCTCCCAAGTTACAGCTGCACACTTGCAACTACTGCAAGCTAGAATTATGCAACAATGATTCTACCAATCTCGGTTAGTGGATTGATACCAATCTAGGTATTGCCCTACTATGCACTCTGCAACTGGCCTGGCCTTTGCCTGGATGATGTATCCAAGACTCCAGGAAGTCCTATCTTTCAACATATAGGTAGAGATGCCATGCTGTATAGTTCCTGCACTCTAAGGAGTTGGAAAATCATGGACACTACCAAGGTTTGCCATATGTGCTTTCCCGAATGGCAGCCAACATAACCCTGGTCACACATAGCCCTACGGAGACCACAGCTGAGGCAGACAAAGAAAACTCTACTAGAATGCAGGGAAGCATGGAATGGAAATCTTCAATTTTTCTCTGCCTGCCCACCTCTTGCATTCTCAGCTTGTGTTGGAAAGGGAGCACTCATGATCTTCAAAATCCCTTCAGGGTCATCCTTCCACTGTCCTGTGAGTAGCAGCTGACTTCTATGGGTAGGGCCATCCATGCTAATATGTCTATGGGATGATCAACTGGGTCACACCCTTATTTTCTCCCCAGAAGGCTTTGTCACTTTTCCCAATATCATCAGGCTGAGAATTTTCCACATTTTACAGTTGTATTCTCCATTTCATTCTATCTATATTCAAGAGACTTCTGTCCTCTCTCATTTTACTATAAGCAAACAGAGGCAAGCCATACCTTTAATACTTTACTTAGAAATTTCCTCTGCCAAATATCAAATTTCATCCCTCAGTGAAGTCAATCTTCTACAAAACACTACAACATGAACATCATATGGCCAAGTTCTTTACCACTTTATAAGGATAGCCTTTCCTCTTTGACCACTGGAGGGATTATGAAAACTCAATGAGGTTAGGAAATGCCTGGGTGTGTGTGATTGACTTGTGGCCAGCAAATGGGAGAAGATCATCACTCACCCTTATGTGAGTGGCCCAACCACTCACGTGGTTTAACTAAATAAAAAAGCTTGAACTAAATAAAAAAGTAGAAAGGAAGGAAGGAAGGAAGGAAGGAAGGAAGGAAGGAAGGAAGAAAAGTAGGTAGGTGAATATTTTAAAGCAGTTCAGGACATTGAGGCAGCTATGACAGCATAACTAAAGACACTCACAAAAGAGGTCATCCAGAATTACTGTAGTAACAGGCAAGAATGATGAAGTGTGTTTGAAGTCAAAGGGAGTACTTGAGGAGCATTCATGGCAATATGATTTTTACCTTAACAAGGTTCAGATTTAAATGTTCATCTACAGTTTGATCAGCCCTCATATATTTCAGCTGAGACACTTGGTAGCAGGCACTGGTTACCCAGTTCAACTTACTAAAAGAGAATATCTAATACATAAACTTCAATTTTATTTCTTAGAGAAAAAATCAGTTTAATGTTATATTTAATAGGGAAAAGAGTACTAAAAAGTACACCTGATAGCAGTGTAGTGTCAGCAACAGGCATAGCTATAACCTGGGTGATAGGAGAACAGGAGACATATAGAAATCCAAGCCCATGGGCACATCCCCAACTGTGGAAAATGCTGCCTGAGGGTGGAAGGGCCCCACTGACTCTGCTAGAAGACAAGGCTCCACCCCAGGGAGAACAGCAGCACTAGAAGGCCCAGCTGGTGAACTTGGACACACAGGGGTCAAGGAGGCAACCAGGGCCACTCGGTAATTCAACTCATAGAAAGAGAAACATAACACAGGTTCTAACATCCTGAGGTCAGAATTGTCCTCAGTACCAACATGGACCTATTTTGGAGACCTATGTCCATAACTATAGGAAAAGAGGATTGCAAAGGCTGAAAGCCAGGCCAAGCCAAATATCTGTGAATCCCACAGTTAAGTATCTTGAATCTGATGAAATTTTTATTGGATAGAAATTGAGTATTGAGGACACAGTAACACATTAAGCTTAATTTGAGTATATGCAGCAGGAAAGGCTAGAGTCCAAGAAGAGAAAAAGATATATCTTTATTCAGGATGCTACAAATAGGAGCTGTGCATGACACATTGGACACTACTGCTGAATACAGTCAAGTAATTATATATCCTAAATCTATCTTACACTTTCCATTCAAATATAGTGATACTTTAAAAAGAACTTAATCCTCTGTTTAGTACACACTTCCTAAAAAATAACTTTGTTACTTTTTTAAATTCCAAAGTTATATTTTCTAGTAAATTAAAGAATTTTTATTATTCTGATATAATTACCTTGGAGAAGTTTTGGGAAGTTTTGGGTTTTGTCATGGCAACTTCTCTTTTCGCTGCCTCATACATTCTACCACATGGTCAGCTCTCTTCACAGTGACTCTAGGGAAAGATGTGACAGGCAGAAAGCAAGAACAGCCTGACTGACTGAAGGAGTAGCTCAGTGGTAGGGCACATGGTAGCACATGCAAGGCCCAGAGTTTAATTTCTAGCACCTGAGTAAGGAAAAATCCTAAAAGACTGTTCATTCCCAAAGGTCAACTCCTCAGAGTAACTTACAAATTTACTTGTAGGTAAAGGTCTACTGCCAATCCACCCCAGATGAGAAAAGGATTTCTCCAGAGCTAAGGAAAGAATAAAGAAGAATACGGGATGGTGTGGAAAAGGAGTATGGTGATGGTAGAGGTAAAAACGAACTAAGTCAGTGCACCAGGGAGAGGAGCCTGTCCATCCTTTCCAGCAAAGGCTTGGGGAGGCAAAAAATCCCAGAGAAAGAAAATTCTGCACGATTTTGGGTCTACAAGGTGTTAGGGCTGAGTAGACTGGCAAAAAGTCCTTCGTACAGCACAGAAGTAGCAAAGGGATGCACATGAAGTGAAGAGCCATGGAGACCAGAAATATCTCAGCCGCCCACACCTGCAGAGAACCAGTCTCCTGCCAGTCCAGGTCTTAGCACCACACTGGGCACCATATTTTAAAAAACTGGCCCAATTAATGAATATTAAATTTCCAAAGCTGGGCATCGTAGTGCATGCCTGTAATTCCAATACTTTAGAGGCTGAGGCAGAGGATTGTTGTGAGATCAAGGCCAGCCTTGGCTACATAGTGAGTTCAGGACCACCTGGACTGCAGAGCAGTGAGACCCAGTCTCAAAAAAAAAAAAAAAAAAAAATCCCACTATCCTGTACCTCTGCATTGAGCCAAGATGGAGTGAAAAAAAAAAAAGACCAAATTGGTCTTCCTATGTGAAACAATAAAACAAAGCAATGCTGATGTGACTGTTGGAAAGATTATGTCAATTTGAGGCAATCAGGAACCATGCCTAGATTAGAGTGTGAGTGATATGTGGGCCAGCAAATGAGGAAAAAACACCCACATGGATGTAGGAGGCCCAACTAGGAACTCGAACTGTATAAAAGGAAGGAAGAAAAAGATTGTTACAGATTTTTCCTCTGGAAAAGCTTTCGCCTTCGCAATTGTCTACAGATGCCGCCTTGCTACATGCCACATATCTCCATCACAGATTCACTCCAGTCTCAACTTGAGCCTGTGTACCCATTGCCAATCTTTAGTCACCAGTCTTCAGTCTCTGGCCTTTGTCATTGCTCTTTGAACAACCAGGTTCCTCAACAGACTTTCACCCGCTGTCCTGCGGTCCTGAACACATGTTCTACCTCACGGCTGAGCAGCCATGGAACCCTCCTGCTGTTATATGTGCAGGCCGCCATCTTGGACTATCTCTGTCCTCAGACTTGTAACCCTTCCAAATAGATCCATTTGTTATAATTTCTGTCAATTCTGCCTTTTGTAAGAACACAAACTGATGCAGCTGACATCTACAAAACAATGGGTTTTAAGATGTTTTTAAGACACTGAACACTAGGTGTTGTGGTTCTATTTTCATAGAACCATGTAATAATGTTGGTGGATTGGGGTCTGGTGTGAAGGGGTGGATTGCAGTTAAGTTAGGATTAACAGTGTGTAGTGGCCACACCTGGATGCAGGAGAGACTGGTTACTGGGCGGAGACCTGAAAGGATATATAAGCTGCACCTGCCTTCCTGGAGGATTGGGACTAGTCTCACCTGGTCTCCGCTTGCCTTCCTGTTTGTGATGTCTTGAGAAGCTGTTTCCACCTCTGCCTCTGTCCTGTGCTCTGATTGCTGCCAGCCACCCCTGAATGGATTGTGACCACATGAAAATGTGAGCTAAAATAAACCTTTCCTAAATTTGTGGGTGTCGGGTATTGAGTCACAGCAACAAAAAAGTAACTAAGACACTAGGTAATGAAAGACTATGACTCCTGAGAGGTAGGAAACAAGAGAATGTGTTTCCAGGCTGCAGCTCAACAACAGCAAAACCAGGACAAGGCCAATGAACTTGCTGAAATGAAGAGACAAACCTGATAGCAATGAGAGATTAGGCAGGTAGTTTGTCAGCCTAAAATTTTATATCCAGCAAAAAAATTCTTCAAAATTTAAAGCAAAATAAGAACTTTTCCAGGCCTTTAAAAAAAGATGAATAAAAATTAACACCACAGAAAAAGAACATCAGGCGGAAATATAGGTCTACAAAAAGGAATAAACAGCACAGGATATAGTAACCACTTGTGTAAATATAATATGGTTTTTATTATATAATATCTTTAAGACTTCATAGTTTAATCATAAATAATAAAATATAGTTAAGTAAAATGTATTACAGTAATAGTACTAAGGCTGAAAAGGGAGAAAAGTAATGTTCTTATACTGTATGTAAACCAATAGTATATCACCTGAGATACATATTATAAACCTTAAAGAAGCCTGTAACTAACAAAACAAAGAGTTATACTGAGAATCCAAAATAAGGGAGATAAAATTAAATCATTAAACTTACTCCATCTAAAAGGCAGTAGAAGAGAGAAAATTTATAGCAATATATTGTAATAAAATTTGCTTAAAACTTACGAATTGCTTATTAATGGAAATGTTTACATAATATTTTCAGACTAAGGTTCACCACAAGTAACTGAAACCACAGAACATGAGCCCCTACATGAAAGAAACTGGAGGAGGGTAGTACTATAACTGTGCCTTTGTAAATTACATCCTTTAGCATTCAAGAAATCAATACTTAGTTCAAACTCCACCAGTGTTCATTTTCAAATTTTATTTTCTCACAATACAGAAAGTCCTAACATAAGATTTGGTTAGTTCAGTTGCTCAAACACGTCACCAGAGAAGACGCCAGCTGTTTTCTTCTCCTCCGCTGAACAAAGTACTAGCTTTATCTTAGACCTGGTGTCCTCATGGTCAACAGCTGGGACAACAACAATGTCTTTGTTCCTATCCAGTGGGAGAGAGACACTGGCTTTTCTTCGCAAAAACCTCAGGCAAATGTTTTCTCCTTCTTGCTTTATTTGCTACTACATCCTCAGCACTGTCAGAGTAGCCAGGAAGAACTGAGAGACAGCTGAAAAGCTATTTGCATTGTCCCATTTTATAGATATATTTTAAACTTTCCCTATGTCCTCTTGTATTTTTTAACACTGATGAGCTTCAAAAACTAATAACTGACAGAGATTACACTCTTAGGTACAAAGGCTTTTTAGTCAAAAACTGGAAGTATCCGGCACATAATCTAAACTCAATAGATATTTGTTGAGGGAAAAAAAAAAGTGAATCTCATTGCCCTGAGCTGGCTTGAATCTGAAGCAGCCACTGGTATAGCCAAAGGAACAAGCATGAGCAATATCCCATTCTCATCCAAAGGAAAATGACCATAATATTAATAGTGATCCCATTACAGCAAAATCTGCTCTCCAAGAACTTCACCTATGGCTACACAAAGACTCAAGCAAAAACTCTGAAATCAAATTGCTTTACTTTCATATGTGTCTTGCTTTGTCTACAAGGCTAAAGTTTGGGAAAACACTGTCTCCTGTAACTTCTGAATATGGATAGGAGGCAATACAGGAATCCCTATTCCTGCTACCTAAACAATCCCCAAAGACAGGGCAGAAGGCAATCTGTTGGCCTTGCAGGAAAATTAATTCATTCAGGCCTCAGAAGACCTGTCTTATGTTTTGCTCATGCAAGAAGTAGAATTATAACCTCTTCTTCCACCTAAAAAAAGAACACACTGACGTCGTAACTCCCAATACCTATACATGAACCTTACTTGAAAACAAAACCTTCGTATATATAATTGGATTAAGGTGAGTGTTATGGTTTAAATCTAAAATGACCAACCTAAAATCCCATGAGTTTGGGCCAGGCCCCATGGCACAGGCCTGTAATTGTAGAAATCTGAGAGACTGAGGCAAGATGATCACAAGTTTACAGGTTCAAGGCCAGGCTGGGCAACTTAGCAAGTCCCTGTGTCAAATAATAAAAAGGAGCTGATGATGTAAGTCAGAGTAAAGACCCTCAGTCCAATTCCCGGTACCACACACACACAAATCCCTGTGTTTGGAGGATGGTTTAATCATGAAGGCACTATAATCATCAGTAAATCAATGTATTGATGATTTCATGTGCTATTAGGAGGCAGGGCCTGATCGGAGGGAGCACTCTTGAGACTATGGCAGTCAGTGACCCTGTGGACAGGACTTGGGAGAACATGTCTTCCTCCCCCAGTCTCTCCCTTCTCTCCCTGTTTTCTGGCTGTTATGAGGTGAGTGTCTGTCCTTGTCAGATCATTCTGCCAGGCCCTTCCTGTCCTGGAACCAGCTGACCATGCACAGCCCAAGACAGCTGAAACTATGAGTTAAAATAAACCTCTCCTCGTATAAGTTGTTGGTGTCAGATGTTGCATGTGACGAGAAAATGATTAACACAGGGAGGTACACCAGATGAGAAGGTACCTTAATTCAACAGCTGGTGTCCTCCCAAGAAGGGGGGAGATTTAGACACAGATTCACAATGTACAAGGAGAATGGCATGAAAACAACAGAGAGAGAGATTAGAAAGATGTGTTTACAAGCCATGGATTGCCAGGGATTGCCACCAACCACCACAACCTAGAGAAGAAAAGAAGAATTCTTGCCCCAGTGACTTCAGGAAGAATTGCAGCCTCTGTGTCTTCCAGTCTCCCACACCAACCCACCTGTCTCCAGGCTTCAATTGTAATGAGCTCGTACTAACAACTCACATACATTTTATATTCCAAATACAGTTTTTCTAAATCTCTTCTGCTGCCAAAGATCACTAAAATTAAGTCAATGATAGTCTGGAGAGCTCTGTGACCACCCAGATTGTCGGCTCCCCAACCACTGGACACCTTCGCGTTTTCAGTCTAGCATTCATTCATTCAGCAGCTCGGGGCTTGTCACATCCTCGGAACATTATTTCCATCTTTCTCCTTGCAGCATCATAAAGCTTTTGGTCTAGGAATGGCCCTGTAACCCAGCCTCCACTGACAGGCATTCCTAACCTCCGGGGGAAGTCATTTATACCACCCTGTCTCCCACATCTCACTCCCTCTGCTGCTGCTGCTGAGCTATTGATTCGCTCATTCGTCCATTAATATCGCCTATTAACATCTACCAAGCACACGCTCTGACAGGTACTATTCCAGACACAGGAAGCACAGCAGGATGAAAACGCATAGTTAAAGCCCTTGAGAAGTACAATTTTTAGTAAATGAAAACTATAAATAGAGCAAAGCAAGTACTGGTAAACTAGAGAGGAAAATTAACTAGAGAGATGAGATAGACCAGGGATTTAGGAGGGTATGCAATTTTAAAAGGACAGTTCTTGTAAACCAATTTGTGGTAGTAATAGCAGAATACAATTACCAACAGTACTTGGTCACACAAAGCATACTTATCACTTTAAACAGTGGCAAGTGTGTCCCCTTGAATTTCCACGAAGTGTCACCTTCAGTGCCTGTGACCTTCCCTTTCTCTCCCACCTCTTGAAGAAAGTTGGATTTCCAACTCTGGCCCCTCCTCCGTTGTGACCCTCCCTTGCCTTAGAGGCTATCAGTTAGAAGCACTGTGGTGGTGCCACTCCAGCTGTACTTCCTCTGAATCCACTGCCCAGAGCTGGCCACCAGCCCTATCAGCCCATATGGACTCTGACCCACACTGAATAAGGAACCATCACCTCTGACAAGCTTCTCCTGCACACTTTGCTCCTGGCGGTGTAAACAGGATTGGGCTCACTTTTTTTGTAACCATCTTGTAATACTGACTCCCACAGATCACAGAAGCAGATGGCTCAGAACGGCTTCTGTCTTCCAGCTCTTCAATCCCAGCTCCTTCCCCTCGGCGAAGTCTTCTCCCTCTTTATTTTATTAGCTTTAGGAAAAATCAGAGGCATCCAGGCAGTACCCAGGCAGTGGGAACGTCCAGTGTGTAACGACCTCTAGGTGTCCTCTCTGTCCCGATGCCTCTGCCTCCTTTACTCTAGCAATCTGATGAACACCATCCCACTCTGCAGAGCTCGAAAGTGCTGAGCTGTCATTTGCCTATTTTTTCCCTTCTAATGTTCAAAAAGAAATCAATGGGTGGCAGCTCATGTTTCTGTCCTTTGCTTCCCTTGCCAGAGGAGAGTCCCACTGTTCCGAAGGAGGACAAGCTGCGTGCCTGCCCTGCAGCCCTTCCACTGGGAGTGAGATTGCAAAGAATATCTGTGTGCTCTTTCCACCACCACCACCTGCCCCAGGCTTCTTTCCCATGCAGCATGGGGGTTAAACCTCTTCTGTCCCACCCTAAGGTGTTTTTGTTGTTGTTGTTTACCTTTCAAAATCAGCAAAGACATATCATCAGAAAAGGCACTAAGAGGATATTTTCCAGCTGTCTTGAGGGCCTAAGCCCACCAATGACTAGCTGAGGAGTCTTGGGCAGTCAGTCAGCCACTCAGTGACTCCCTTTCCCTTCGTGAAGTTAATAGCAGTTGCTGCTGTAAGGGCTCATAGTAAGCATTAGATAGGTTCACATGTGCAAAGCACTTGGGAGCAAAGGTGACACAAACTGACACCACATAAGTGTTATCTTCCACTTAGGGTTAAAATTAAACACATAAACTCATTGTTTACACCCAATTATTTGGAAGCAGATTGTGTTCTATACTTTCCTTAGGAGAAACAGTGGAATATGACAAGTTCTAAGGTCAGACAGTCAAGGAACAGCATCGGAGCTCAGATCTGTGACCTTAGAAACGATATTTATTCCACGTAAGCCTCAGCCTCCTCATTTATAGAACAGTGACCATAACACATCCTTCCCTGAGCCGCTGGGAGAACTGGGTGTCTCAAGCGCTCACGGTGAGCGTGCACATTGACTGCGGTGGCTTCGGGCATGAAAATGCAATGTGTATCTGTGATGGAAAAGGTCCATTCTTGGAAAGAGTGAATTTAGTCACCTGAGAATTCCAGAAAGAGGACTTAGGTCCTGACTCGCCTTTCCTAGTAAGGAGTCTTGTCTCCTGTTCTGATGTCCTGGTGGCCCTGGAACCCAAAGAGGTAGGCAACCTGTTTTCAGTGCACAGCCCTCTGTAATTTCCCTTCCAGTCCTATGAGTTCCTGAGCTTGCCTCCCCCACATCGCACTTTCCTTGCCCAAGATGACTCCCTTTGCTAACACCCCATTATCCAGAATAGTCTGCTAAACATGGTTGGTATACAGAAAAACAGGAAGTCAAGCCCTCCCAATAACTGTGAGATTACAGGTCACCTTTTGTGGTTTTCTAGTATTAAAGGCTTTCCTCGGACAAGACCAAGAAGGTTTTCCTTGGATAGGCAGCAAGAAAGTGGGATTCCCAGGCACCGAGGCAGGACTGGAGAGAGCAGGAAGTACAGCGCTTCACAGAACTCAAGCAGCCATCAAAGTAAGTTGCCAGGTAACCTGCATGACCTGTGTATAATAATTCTTTGACTGCTTTTGAAAAAAAAAACACATTATGGAATTATGAGATTGTATTTTTGATCGCATCAACTTTTGGGGTTTTTTTGTTTTGTTTTGTTTTTCCGTTTGTCTGGTTTTTGAGACAGGGTCTCACTCTTGTTCAGGATGGTCCTGAACTCACTATGTAGCCCAGCATGGTCTAGAACTTATAGCAATTCTCCTGCCTCAGACTCCCAAGTGCTGGGATTACAGGCATGCAGCACCATATCCAGCTTATGCGGTGCTGAGGAATAGAACCTTGGGCCTCCTGCAATGAGTGACACCCCCAGCTTCATCAGTGACAATAGGCTGTAGCACTACTTGTAAAGCAGCTGAGCTGGAAGCTTCAGGATCACAGGTTTCACATGACTCATTTCCCACACAAATACTCTTAGAAATGACACATCCAGGATCACAAAGGTAAAAGTCAGGTCTATACCCCAGATCCCTACTTCTGTTTTATTTTTCTTCTCAGATCATCATTCTACCTTCTGTTCCTGCAAAGCTTTAGGTATTCACACAACAGTGACAACTGTGTAACCAAACCTCCTTTCTCATTTCATCATTTCAACTCGTTCTAGCACACTTACAGGAAAGAATATTTCTAGAGACAACCTCTGTGCTAAAACCAAGGACAAGTGCTTCCAACAGCGAACCCCAGAGCAAGTCATGCCCGAAATGCGCTGTCACCACACGGCCACCCTTGAATTACTCAAAATGCACTTAGGCCCTTGTTCATCTCACTTTCGAAATAAATATCATCAGCCACCCCGAAGCAGGTCATCTCCTGCTGTAAACAGCCCTTGACAAGGCAGGAAGCGTTTGTTTTTTAACACCTGCTCTTTCATCCCTACAAATGCCCTATACCCAAATTCTTAATTGCTTCAACAAATGGTTTCCATGGGTGATTAACCACCACAGTGAGTGGGCAGTACCTGCTGACAGCAAGAGTAGCTCCTCAGAGGTTACTCTTTACGCCTCTGTTGCAAGGGACGGTGAGAGAAGTCGAGAGAATGAGAGGTGGAAGAGGATGTCCGCAGGTGGGAGACTGAGCGAACTTTCATTTCCCAGCTGTCATTCTGAGAGCAGGAGAAACTACAGTGAGGACATGTGAGAGAGACAGGCCTGGTGGGAGCATACCACAGCCCTGGTGAGGAGCTGGGCCCAGTCTCAGTTAGGAGTAAATAAACATCATTGTTGAGAAGCTTTAAATCAAGGGACACTTACACAGGCCATGGGATGCATTCAGTTCTTGGAGAAACGGTCTCACAGCGGACATGGCAAACCTACCTCACCACTTGGTCTGCGTTTCTGTGTTAGCTCCCTTGTGTGAGCTCAGCTCTGTTTGTCTGCAGTCAGCAATTCTCCTTCTCTCACAGCCACCACTCCCAGTCACCTCAGGAGCAGCCATTCCACACCATGTGACTCTAGGCCAGGTCACAGTTGATTGGTCTGGCCTTGCCTTCTAATCTGAAGTAAACTCACTGGAGCACTTCCTGTGATTTTTGGGCCAAAGATTAAATCCAGCATTATTTTGTTGCATGTGCTTTAAAGTTCAGAGCACTATTTCCCACCTCGTCAAGAAAGATAAAGAAAGCCAGTCTGAAGAAAGAGAAAAGCAAGAGATCAATTACAACAAATGAAAAATGAAGACAGAACATTGTGATGAGTTTGATTTCTTGTTCTAATGTAACTGAAACACATCTGTAATCCCGATCTGGGACCTGATTCCCTACATTTCAGTAATAAGATCCCCACAGCGTCTCCAGCATCCCTTCCCCATTGTGTGTCCTCACCTCAGTAGCCTCCCAGGTAATTATGGTCTTGTTCTCTGCTGGTTTCTCAGTTAATCGCCCCTTCTGTGTATAAACACCTCATCAACAATACATCAACTCCAAAGAAACAACCTAACAGTGGAATTGCTGGCAAAGTGCTAGACAAGTTAGAGAGTTGAACCTTTACAATTTTAGGCATAAATAATCTATGGCCTAATGGCATAGGCATATAATCCCAGAGCTTTGAATGGCTGAGGCAGGAGGACTTGCACGCTCATGTGCAGCCCGGGCAATTTATCAACAGAGTAAGATCCTGTCTTGAAATAAAAAATAGACAATGAACTGGTAATGTAGCTTAGTATGAAGACCCTGGGCTCAGTACCCCCCCACACACACACACACAAACACACACAAACCCACCTAAGGCTAGAAAAGGATATTTATGTAAATCCTACAGTATGAGCCAGACATGGTGGCACACACTTATAATCCCAGCACTTGAGAGGCCGAGGCAGTAGGATTGCCATGAGTTTGAAGCCAGCTTGAGCTATATAGTGAGTTTAGGACCAGCCTGGACTGCAAAGCAAGACTCTCTCTCAAATAAGTAAATAAATAAATAAATAAATAAATCCCACAATGTCTAACACATTCACACAAAAAAAATGAAGGTGAGAGAAAGGTAGGCAATATTTTATATACACATACATATTCAAATAAGTATTATTTATACTATACACACACACACACACAGAGAGACAGAGAGAGAGAGAGAGAGAGAGAGAGAGAGAGAGAGAGAGAGAGAAAGTTATGAGTTCTGACTGCCCTAATCCCAACACTGAAGAGCTCTCACACAGCTCCTGAAGAATATAGTCTTTAAAAGCTACAGAAAGAAACGCTACACCTGAGCATAAGTGAGTGACCACCACATGGCACTGAGTTTCCAAAATTCATTCAAGAGAGCATGACTGGACCGATGTGTCATTGCTGTGATCCTGCCCTGAACTTGGTGTTTTTCCAATACTAGTTGTAATGGTTTCTATCTATCACTATGCAGTGAGCCATTCTAAAACTTAGTGGCTAATTACTTCTTCTTACTTTTCATGGTTCTTGGGAAGCTGGGCCAAGAAGATGGTTCTCATCATGAACTGTGACTATCTGAAGCTTGGCTGGGCTGAACAACCAGGATGGCTCCTCTGTGTCGTAGGCTTGATGCTGACTAAAGACTGGGAATCTGGTAGGTTTTTAAGCCATATTACCTCCATGTTGTCTCCATGAGACTTGGGTTTCCTGTAGCTGGACTTCATGGAAGCTGAGAGTTAAAAAGCAGAGCACAAAGCAGGCATTCCACGAGGCTCCAGCAAAGCTACACAGCATCTGTCCTCAGACATAATTGTTTCTGGCACATCTTTTGGCCAGCATTGGGCCATGTGGGACATCCGTGTTTGAGGAGATACACATACAAAGGCCACAGTCACTAGGAGGTTTAATTCACTGGAAAGTCACCTTTTGAGACTTGCTACCACAATCCATCTTGTAGCTACTGAAATTCATCTAGCCACTAATGATTTATATGCCTCTCATATGTAAAAATATATTCATCCCTTCAAAGGCCTCTGAGTCTCACTCATCCTGCTATGGCATCAAGCTTTGGTTTAAAAGTCCAGGAGCTCATCACATAAATCAAGTATAGATGCTAGGAGACTTGGTAGGTATAGTTCCTTAGGTACACTTCCCAAATAGCATCAGTTCTCTTTTATTTAGCTATTGCTACATGACCAGCCACTCAAAGTCTATTGGATTACAGCTGGCAATTTATTTTGTGAGGAATTCAGAAAAGATACAGTTGGGTGGTTTGTTGTGCAGCATTAGTTGGAACAACTGTGTCTGGTGGATCCCTCCAAGGTGTCTTTAGCTGCATATTTGACAGATGTCTGGTGCTGCCAATCCATCTGCCTGCCTGCCTGCCTGCCTGCCTGCCTGCCTGCCTCTCTCTCTCTCTCTCTCTCTCTCTCTCTCTCTCTCTCTGTCTCTCTCTCTCTCTCTCTTTCTCTCTTTTTCTCTCTCTCCCTGTCTCTCACCTACTTATCTCTCATACAGAGAGAGAGGGGGGGGGAGAGAGTGGGACAGTTACTCAAAATAGCAAAATAGCTGTGCTTCTTATTTGGAATTAGTCACTGCCTTTCCCCAAGGGTGATCCTGAGAGTCTCAGAACACCACTTCTTCCATACGATACTATCAAACTAAGCCATCAGAAACAGTCCAGACTCGAAGGGGAGGAAGTAGATGCTTCATCAATGGGAAAGGGATGCATGAGCACAGGAGACAAGCACAGCCATCTTTGAGAAAAGCTACCAAGCAAGTACTCCTCATCACTTACCAAAACCATGGAGCTTTCCTGGGAAAATAGTTCTCTGCCGAATCTCAGCCTGAAGGTTACTTTCCTCAAGGTAGCTTTCTTCGACTACCCTAGAATACATAGGTATCCTTTTCAATGTTCATATAATATGCACTCGTGTAGCAATTAACATCCCTTTGGGAAGATGACTAAGTTATACGCCTGTTTCTCTAGCTGCTGCTGCCACTATATGCCTTGCTCACTATAGCAGCCCCAATACCCAGCACAGTACCCTGCACAGTAAATATTAAATGGAGTAAAAATGGGAACTGACCGTATCAGCCAACTTTGCTGGAGCTAGCCTTTGCTTTTGGTCCCCTCCAAATTACTCTTTTCATTAGTATGTATTTGTGATACATATTAAAATAATTGCATTCAACTCGGGGAATCATTATTCCTTCTCTGCCTTCTCTACCCTCCCACCTTTCCTCTTTCCTTGTATCTCCTTCCCTCTTCACAGAGTCAACCTCCCTGGAAGGCTAACTATTGCATGGTTTCTCTTGTATGAGAGACTCAAATATAAGTAACTAAAAGAGTTAAAAAAAAAGACGATTGAAGCTCGCTTTTGGCTTCCAAGGCGGGACTGAAACCTTAATCTTCATACTGAAGTGACAAGAGCTCTGCCATTTTAGATTTTCCCTGATGTCCTCTTTGCTCTTTCCTGTGTAGCTACCTAGTGACCCGGTGACTCCCTCTCTGCAGATGCCCCGCCCCCAGACTCCTATCAGAAATTCTCCCCACCCCCAAACAGGCACAAGGCATAAATTAAATTTGGAATCACTTCTAGTTTATTGTCATTTAATTCTGTAATCTGCTGGTACGTATTCTGTTT
Source organism: Ctenodactylus gundi (assembly GCA_004027205.1). Classification (NCBI taxonomy): domain Eukaryota; kingdom Metazoa; phylum Chordata; class Mammalia; order Rodentia; family Ctenodactylidae; genus Ctenodactylus; species Ctenodactylus gundi. The sequence goes on from PVKB01000911.1 coordinate 466,674, forward strand.
TTCAGCTCCCACAGCCTATGATGCTTCCCTTTTGTTCTTGTAATGCTCTCCATTCTTGTGGGGTTTGTCTTTATACAAAATCCCCACATCAGTACAGAGAATTATTGGGGGCATGAGCCCATTCTCAATCTCTGGATAACAAAAGACTCCTAAATTTCCCCCAACTAAGTGGTGCTTCTCCTGTGTGATATCGTCTCACTTGGTTATAACAATACCCTGCTTTTATTCATCCTTCTAATGTTCTTCCAAACATGAAAGAGCAGCTACTTCCATGTTAATAACATTATCAGAACTTGTTCGGCACCACCTCCCATGGGCTGGTCGAGTGATCACCATGCACAGGACAGAGAAGGGGAGGGGACCTAAGGTGCTCCTGGAAATAAATCTGCCACGACGCACCAGCCAGGAGCTTAATAGGGAGCACGATCTTCAATTTGCTGAGTGTAGCTCTCCAGGGAGCCCAGAACTGGGCTTGTGACATGCCATTTCTCAGAGACTTTCAGCTACTGGTGGTGGTGCAGGGAAGGATTGACGACTCTGGTAAGATATTTGAACACTGTCCCCTTATAAAGCAGAAGGGCTGGAGCTGTCAGGCTAATTGGCACCACGGGCACGTGTACATGCAGATTATCCACATCATATAAAAGGTAGACAGACTATTTGAGCATAAAGCAGAAGGCAGAAGGACAAAGGCAACAGGCAATCTAATTCACTTAATGGGTCAAGGAGCTTGATGCTGAGCCACAAATGCATCATTTGATAACAGTAATGAAAAAGACAGCAATCTATATCTACAAATAGCATTAAGGTAGATTTGGTTTAGAGGCCAAACTAAGTTGATGTGAAATTCACGAGACTGGCTGTCTCTCCCTTACTCTGGTGAGGGGGAATGGGTTCTGCTCCTTCTGTTTGCCTTTGGAGATTGTGGTGAAGTAGGTCTTGCTTCCAAGATGGGCTTTCTTAATAGAAATTTTTAATGACAACAAATTGTCACCTAAGCTTTTCTTAGTGCAAATTTGAGACGTGGGAAAGGTCCATTTCATTGTGGGTATTTCATTTCGCTGTGCAATCTCTATGGCTTTCCTGTGTGTAGGGGAGCAAATGCCCCCCTCCCCAACACACACGGTGGGGGGAAGAGAAAGAGACAGAGGGAGGTTGTAAGTGTCTTGAGCAAGAATTTGCAGTAAGGCACATTTCTGATCCATGACTTAGCAGGTGGTCTTTAGGAATAGCATAAGTGTATCGATGGCTTACACAGGGTGCTTTGCATCTGCAAATCCCATTACAGTATCCCTGTGCACAATGCTATTGGAAATGCACTTCATTTTCAAGCAAAATTCTCATACATCCTCCACAGTAATGACAGTGCATCACACTGCCAATGTGCAGGGCACATTAAGGTTCTTTTCTGTGTGTGATGCCTCAGTCAATATCAAGTAGCACACATAAAGCATAATGAAGTCTGCTTTCAGCATATCGGTGCTGCTACAATTATACACTGACTGACCCTCACTCTGTGCTGCACCTGCAAAGAACAGGCCCTCAGGTCGAGCATAGAGATTGTGTGTCACATGCCTTAGAGAAGGTAACAGCGCAGCCCTGCCGCAGAGGTAAGAGTTTCCTCTCTAGGCTTACTCCTCTGGAGTATATCACTGCAGGCCAAGTCAGAAGTTTGGAGAGAGATTTTGGGAGCTCTGTTGAAAAAAGAAGAAGTCTGCTGAAGATTTAATCTATTCTGTAAGAAATCTTACAAGTAAGTGAGGTCATTTCATTGACTTATTCCACCAACTTTACCATTTCTCCTTGTTCAGCTCTTAACCCCATCCCGTCACTTTCAAATATTCCAAAGAGCTGCTGCCTGACCTTCATTCCAGCATCATGCTGTCTCAGATACTCATGGCTACAAAGTTGCAAGATCCTCCCTTCCTCTGTTTTTTCTAATATGCACCCCTGAACAAAACTGCCAGGGTAAACGTCTTCCAAATAATCCAGAATATGTTGTCAAACATGTCAATGTTTTGTTTTGTTTCTTCGATGGTGATCCTGGGGATTGAACCCAGGGCACTCACACTGAGCTACATCCCCAGCCATTTTCATATATTTTATTTTGAGACAGGAACTTAGGAAGTTGTTAATTAGCCAGGCTGGGCTAAAACTTGTGATCCTCCTGCCTCAGCCTCAGCTTGAAGTCCACACTCTTTAAAGCTGGAAAATTAGGTCAGGCTAGATTGGGAAGGTCCATTCCCTTTTCCTTCTAACCATTGGCCAGCCACTCATGCTTTTCACACCCTGTACAGGGAATGAACATAGAGTCTTTGCTCTGAGCTATACCTCCACGCCTTTTGATTGTTTATTTGGGATAGGGTGTCACTAAGTTTCCCAAGTTGGGCTCAAACTTGCAACTCTTCTATCTCAGTCTCCCAAAGTGCTAGGCTTACAGGCTTGCACCGCTAGATGCAGCTGATTCTTTGCTCCTAAATTCCTTATCCCCAATTCAAATGTCATCTATCAGAGTGACATTCTACTCTCCCACCCGCCAGCAGAATCCTTCTGATGGACTTTCACTTCCTTTCTAGCATTTTATTCAATCTTCTATCACATACCAATTACCACTGGTATCACAATCACTAATTAGGATGAGCCTGTCTCCTCTATTGGACTATGAGTATTGAATGCACCCAAACAAGGTTAGGCATCACCATCATGATTTTTATAGTTCCTCAGGTCACTGAGGCATGTATATGGAATCATTTTATTTTCATTCTGGTAACTGCCTTCATCTGGGCAACACCAATTCCTTCTTTCCCACTGAGCATTAATTGCCTTAATAATGTCATATCAGATTTAATGAATCTGTAATATCTTTTAGACACAAAAGTCTCATGATCTAGGTCTGAGACATCTGTTCCTTCTTTTTGTAATCTTATGTTTTTTAAATACTAGGAGGATAACAGGTAGAAGTTCTTTACGTGGTTTTCCCATGTTAAAACAAAACACCAGAAGTTGAATACTTTATAAAGAAAAAAGGTTCATTTAGCCCAGAGATTTGAAGGCTAAATGTGCAAGATCAGGTGGCTTCATCAGGCTGGCGTCTGGTGAGCACCCCTTGGCTACATAACAGCATAGCTGATAGCATCCTGGTAAAAGTGTACGTGAGGAATGTATTACATGGTGTGCTACAAAGACAGGGGACAGTGAGAGGCCAATCTTTCTCTTTTTATAACTTGCTTTCAATGGATCTCACCAAGGTCTTGCAAAAATGACCTTCATCCATTCTGAGGGCAGCTCCTCCAGTGACTCAGCTACCTTCCCCTAGACCCCACTTCCTAAAGGACCAAGCTTCAATACTACTACACTGAGAACCAAACTTCCAGTGCATGAACCTCTGAGGGATAAACCATATCTAAACCACAGCAGGCTCTACTTGCACTCAATCTGATTGAACCTAGTTGTATCAAATTCTGAGGGCTTCCAGATAAAGCTGTGAATGGTATTTTGGGAACAAAGCCTATCTCTAATCCAGCACTCTATGTCCTACATACTTTTTCATTGTTGGGACACAAGAGTCAACACCCACAACTTAAAGAGGAGGACATTTACTTTAGCTCAAAGTTTCAGGAAATCTCAGACCATTCATGGGTGGCTGCCAATGGTGGAAGGGTCTGGCGAAGGGCCTAACTGGAGAAAAGCTGTTCACAACATGACAACAGGAAGCAGAGAGAACTAAGGGAAAGGGGATTATATCCTCACAGGTCAGGCTCAGTGATTCATCCCTTCTAGGACAGATCCCTGTGATCCTCCACTTCCGACCAGGCCCTACCCCTTAGTGCACATACACACAAAAAAACTAACGTATTAACCTCCATGATTGAATGGCCTTTCAAATCAGGAGGTATTTGAGGGAAAATACCAAATTCAAACCATAACACCCCCCATAACTAAGAACTTCTCCCAGAAAGCCTCCATCGTCTGTATACACCACAACTATGCCTTTAAGTAAGAAACACAGCTGCTGTTCCTTCATATGAAGCCACTAGGACTGCTGGGGTCTTCTCTTTCACCTTCAATATGCGACCTCTGAAGAAATGAGATGAGACACAAAGATGCTTCCTTTTTCCCCCAAACTACACTACAATCCAGGTAAACCCTGCTAGCATAGCCTAGGCCAGTGGGCCTTTTTTCCCCCATTTTATTGATATGTATACGTGCAAACTTTAAGGTTTACAATGAGGTCCAGCATTTTGTGCACATACGTATTTTGTCAAGCTGACAAGGACTTTCCCACTCTCCTTCTGTCCCTCATCCTACCCACCCCTCCATCTCTCCCCACCCTATTCCCCTGGTTCACTTTGTTTTTCATTTTAAGTTCCATGAGATAGTTGTGATCTGGGTTTCTCCTATCAGAGACCATTCGATGTTTCACCTTCTGCTTCTGACTCACTTCACTAAGCATGATGTTCTCAAGTTTCCTCCATTTGCCCACAAAGGCCTCCATGCTGTTGGACTTTATAGATGCATAGTATTCCATTGTATATAAATACCACAGTTTGTGTATTCACTGGTCTGTAGATGGGTATTTTGGTGACTTCCAAATTTTAGCTCTTGTTAGTTGTGCTGCTATGAACGTGGGTATACATATATCTCTGTTATGTGTTGTTTTGGCCTCTTTTGGATATATTCCCAGGCAGGATGTCACTGGATTGAAGGGGATATTTATTTTTAGTCTTTTCAGAGCTCTCCATACTGCTTTCCAAAGTGGTTGTACACATTTACATTCCCACCAGCAGTGCAGGAGGGTTCCTTTCTCCCCACAGCTTTGCCAGCACTGATTACTATTTGACTTGTTGATAGAGGCCATTCTCTCTGGAGTGAGATGGTATCTTAGCGTTGTTTTGTTTTGCGTTTCTCTTATAGCTAGGGATGTTGAACATCTTTTCATGTATCTATTGGCCATTTGAACCTCTTCATGAGTGAACTGCCTCTTCATTTCATTTGCCCACTTTTCAATAGGATCCTTTACTTTAGTTGGCTTACTTTTCTTCAGCTCCCTGTATATTCTAGTTATGAGCTTCCTATCTGAGATGTTGGTGGTGAATATTTTTTCACAGTCTTTTGGTTCTCTTTTTACAATGCTGATAGTTTCCTTTGCTGTGCAGAAACTTTAATTTGACAAGATTCCATTTGTTAATAATGAGGATAATTTCTTTTGCTTTTGGTGTCTTGTCAAGGAAGTCTTTGCCTACCCCTATGTCTTCTAGATATTTGCCTAATTTGTCTTCTATGAGGTTCAGTGTTTCACTTTTAATATCTAGGTCTTTGATCCACTTTGATTTGAACTAGATTCATTCTTCTGCATATGGATTACCCAGGAAGGAAAATTATAGACCAAAAGCCTTAATGAATATAGATGCTAAAATCCTCAATAAGATTCTGGCAAACAGAATCCAACAAGTGTTCAGAAAGATCATACACCAGAATCAAGTGGGCTTCATCCCTGAGATGCAAGGCTGGTTCAACATCCGTAAATCAATCAATGTAATACACCATATCAACAAAAGCAAAAACAAAAACCACATGATCATCCCTATTGATGCAGAAAAGGTCTTTGACAAAATCCAGCACCCTTTCATGATAAAAACACTGAGAAAAATAGGTATAGAAGGGCCCTACCTAAAATTCACAGAAGCCATAAATGCTAAACCTACTGCAAATATCATAGTAAATGGAGAAAAAATGAAACCGTTCCCTCTCAAATCAGGAACAAGACAAGGCTGCCCACTTTCACCACTCTTATTCAACATAGTCCTTGCCATAGCAATCAGATAGTGGGCCTTTTAACCTCACAAATCTGTAGATCTCAACTCTTTGTGAGTACGTCTTCAAATCTCAGAGACCATGTGAGAATGTGGGACTGAAAAGGAAAACATAGGTCCTGCCCTAGAATCCCAGGCTGCTCTTCAAGATGCTGAAGATCTTTACTACTCAACAGCATTTTTGTGACATTAGGAGGCAGACAACTCAGCAGTCAAGGAATAGATGTCAATCGCTGCATCCTGATGTAGCATGCAACCTGTGTAAGGATTCTGTCAGAACCCCTTTCCTAGTTCAAGGCATGAGAAGCAACAGCCTTCGCCTGGCTCACTGCACTGCTGACTCCACCAGGACTCTGACCTTCCTGTCCTCCTCTCCTTAGAGGAAGAACAATGTGAAGGTAGTAGAAGCAGGGCCAGTGCTTCCCTGCCTCCCCCAGTAAGCCATAGGGAAAAGGTGCTACCCTCACTGGCTAAAAGGCTTCTTCAGAATATGGAATATGGCACAATAGGGTGTTTTTTTTTCAATCAGCTTTGGTCCCTGGCTATGATTGTGGGCCAGGGAAAAACCCATTTTTGAAACACTGTTAAATGCTTTATTTTCTGGAATGTAGACTTTTATTGGCCTCATCACTCTTTTTATAATATATTGTTCTAAGCATGTCTCCCAGAAGACACTGGAAACTCTATAAAGGAATACATCTCTTCATTTTCTATCTCCATTCCTAAGCACAATGCTGAGTATTTTGCATGCATGAAATCAATGCCCTATATACATGGTTTCCTAATCCTCAACAAAGCAATAGTCCCAGGATTATAGATGCCAAGTTCCTCAGTTTTCAGAAGAAGAAACTTTGGTCGAGAAAGATGAGGTCATTTATCCAAGGGCACACAGCTAGTTGGGATTCCATTTCTCATACAAATTCATACACTTAATGGTGCAGCAGCAGCAGCAGAACTGAGCCAAGCATATTCGATGACTGGCCTTTGGAGAGAAGAACGTGGGTAATGGAAAACACTGTACAAATTCCAAAAGTTAATTTTTGCAGTTGAAGCACATTTGTCATCCCCAACCTGGTAGGCTTTGCCAGTGTGTGCCGTGACTAATGTTGGCCCAAGCTGCACGTCCTATTTTCAGGGCAACATGACAGATTTGTTGGTATAATTCGGCTTTAATTCATTTCAAGCCAATCCTGGAAACTAGAGGCTCTGTCATGTCCCATTGCAACATTAACTCCATTTTTCTGCCTTCACTCCTTCTATTAATAAGCAGAGGCCACTCAATAGGCCGATCGTAACTGCCTGCTGAAGGTGACAGCCAGAGTATAAGTAATTCTTCTCATTTAGTCTTTTATTCTTTTCCAGGAAAAATAATGGTTTTTTTTTCTCTTATCTCTCCAGTGGATCCAAATCTGATGCACTCATACAAGACCACTTACATTTTTCTTGGTAAAGTGGAGTGTCCAAGGTAGACGGCCTGAGAAGGGGTGACTCCTATGGTGCTATCTGATGAACGCAGGTGACTCTGGGTAAATAATATCCTTACTTTAAGTCCCAGTTATGTCCACATTTAACTTCATCTATTAAAGCACAAGAGATTTTATCCAGGGAGATGTTTTTATTCTGCCTTGTCTGCAGCTTACTTAGAATTCCCAGAATGAAGGTGGAAGGGAAGAGAGGCAGGAAGTCTGCAAGTAGTGAGTCTTCAAGTGTGCTCAGGGTCTGCTGGTGGTGGCCCCTTCCACATGGCACCTTGGATAATACACAGTAGAGAGTGGTGTCCTGAAATAGATCTTTTGGAAGGAGCAGTTGGCAAGTCAATGGCATCTCCACATAGATACTTCTCTGTGTTGTTGTTCACTGTCTTAGTTATTTATTCATTACCACGACCATTATCCAATATCCACAACTTAAGGAAGGAAAGATTCATTTTAGCTCACAGTTGTAGAAGGTCTTAGTCCAGTCCTGGGTGACTGGCAATGTGGAAGCGCATGGCAGAGACCCAGGAAAAGCTATTGATGGCCTGGCAGACACGAAGCCAAGTCAGCAAGGAAGGGCAGAGCTAGCATGTATCTTTCCAGGTCATATCTTGGTGACACATCACTTCGAGGCCCCATGATCCACTCCTTCCAACTAGACCCCACCGCTTGACAGCTCGTGGCTCTATAGATATTCTACAATATCCAAATCCACAAGGCTTTCAGAGAGACATCCAAGATCCAAACCATAACATTCACTTTTTGCATTGCTTAAGCTCTGATCTAAAAATCCACTACTGATCCAAATTTGTCTTTGGTAGAGAATTACAAGAGAAACATTAAGATGTGACACATACATGCACCAACTCCCCAGGTTGACTATACTTATTATGTGTCACTAATATATACTAATAACAGTAATTATTAGGAAAATATTATCGAGTTCATAACAGTAAGTCAGAGGTTACAAATAAGAGAGAAAAAAATCTAAGTCATAACCCTTATTTCGAGTCTGTGCCCTATCAGGAGCCAATTTTCATGTCCCTGGAGACCCAGAACATTGTTCGACAAGTCTGTGCTGTGTCACCACATCCAAGTTTATGAAGGAGAAAGAGAACCCAGTGAAGAGTCCAGAAGCACCCCCCCCCCCCAAGATGCAGGGAGCAAGGAAGAGGGTAGATCCCCTGAGAAATAAATGCAGGAATACATTTCTCCATGAATAAAGACGACTGGATACATTTATGTTATATTTTAAAATTCATCCATTCACCCACTGCCTGGATAATTTTGGTATTTCATGTGACATTTTCATATTTTACGTAATGCCTAAAGAAGCTATTAGACATGATTGTGAGGCTGTTAGGCACAGGACATAGTGACTACACCACATGTTGAATATCTACAGCAAGTGCCCTGTCTATCCTGATCAATCCCTTTTCTTTCCCATCTCAAGAAATCATGTGAAAAGTTTTTTTAGAAACAAATATTTCTAAATGGAAAAGATAGGGAAGCTTATTGCAATTGATCAATCATACTTTTCTATGGAAAAATAATAAAATATTCTCAAACATCTACAGAGTCTAAAAGTAACTGATTATTTTTCACACATTTTCAGAAAGCAGAGCAACAGCAGAATTTTCTAAGATAAAATCTAATTCTTACAAGGTTTATAAAACAGAGGCTGGAAGTCTATGAATTTCCTTTTCCTTGATACTTTTGTTTATTCATTATTATAATCCTGGACTTATAACCATTATTTTTGTGACACAATTAACAGCACAAAGAAAAAATCAGAGTGATATTACCATTCATCTTGTGATGTGACTTGGAGTTCTCAGTACTACAAACAATGCCACAAAGAAAGAACAAACAATGCCACAGAGAAAGAAGAGGCAGTCCCCCTCACTTCCACCTCACTCTGAAGTAAATGCGGGCAGCCAAGAATTACGAGCGCTTCTAATGAGGTGTTCTTGCAGGCTTTAATATGTTTCTAGGCTGCCATCAATTGAACACCAGGCCTTTGGTATTCTTATAAATGTGTTTTTCATCTTCAAAGATCATTTTAGTTGCTTTCTGTCCAAATACTCACTTAAGCAAAAGCACAACCTAATGGAGGGACAGAAGAATAATCCTTGTGACCTTCTTATTCACCTCAGCCCCAAAACACTTAACACTAAAAGGAAAAGACGAGAATAGTATGCCAGCATTTCAGGGTTACCCGGAGCAGGTGGAGACATAAAAAGAAACTAAGTTCCTTCGATGTTTCTGTTATTCCAAACACCAGTCAGATATAAAGATGATAAAGTCAAATATAAAAGATTAGCATTCCTGAGAGAACTCACATGCAAGTAAGGAAGACAGACACAAATGTTAACTAGAAAAGTGTCTCATACATGTGTCTGCTGCATGCTTGCGTTTTAATAAAATTCAAATTCTTATACCACGTATGCCTGGGTCAAACTCTGCTACCACCAATAAGCTGTGCAGTGTGGCTCAGGCCAACATCTCTGTTCTACATATAACATGCTTGTCATAGTGCCTGGCTGATCAGTTAATAGTATCACTGTTGTTGCCTGCCTCCCCTGTCATCTGCCATGCTGTCTCTTTCTCCTTAGAAACATACATGATTAAGTCATCCTGAGGCACAGGACACATCCTGTTTCTTCTTTTAAGTATGGATAGTATGGATTTTTATTCTGTATTGACCACACAGAGTGGCCCTTTAACCTGATTGTGAACTCTAGGGGGAGGCCTTGTGGATTGCTGCCTTTGTAACTTTAGTACTAGCACATTATGTGAGCTGTTGCAGACATTTAACAAATATTTGTGCATCTGAAATAAGTGCATAACACTGCATAGTGTGAATAAAACTATACGATAAAAGTAGACAAGGAGGAATTCTTAAGAAATGAATCATGGAAGATTTACCGTAAGAGCATGGAACCTACTGGGGTGGGTCCTTGCTCTAGTGATAATGACAATTAAAACTAAAGCACAAATTTGCAAGACAAATCTTTGATCTTTAAAAAGTAAGATAAGGACAGTACAGCTCTGGCAAACATAAAGTTGGTTCCCTAACAGGAACATAAGGACAAGTAGGGAAGCAGTCTGACTTGAGTAGCTGGAGGTGGACAGGCTGACTCAGGGGTCCACACTACCCACCTACCAAAGGAGGAGTCTACTTTTTAGAACTTAGCTGAAGCAAGCTAGCATCCCTAGGTCATGATCTCAGTCCTGGTTTCATAGTTCAGGTTGAATCTTTCCTCATGACTTTGGGGGACAACTTGGTTCCCATGGGAAGAACCTTCATGGCTTTATGGCCAATTTTAGTCACGTGAAATTCTGCTAGTATCGTAGATGACCATAGGGTTAGAGCTGCACACACTTTGGCCATACATGATTTTAGTCTTGAAGGGCAATAAGATAAACATGGTAAGCTTAGGGCTAAACTTTTATTTTTCCAACTTTTAGACAGACACTCTCTAAATAACTAGCATGCCTAAAGGCAGAGCTGAGAAGGATCTGACCCAAAGCTTTACAAAATGAAAGCCAAGCTTTGTTCTACCTTTAATTAACCATCAGGCATTTGTATGACCAAATGAAGAGTCATGATTCTCAGCAAAAACTACTTTTAGGTACATAACTGTCTCAAAAGAAAACACACTTTTAATGAGGAACAGATTGAGAGTCCAGGAATTTGATTATTATTTGTCCTGCGGTGGTTTCTGGCAGTGTCATGACTATGTTAAAGAGATGGCTTAACTTGTGAGCTTTGAAGGACAAGTTCATCAGGAGATAGAGGTCTGATGTGTGCAAGCATTATAGTTGGTTTAAGAAAAGTAACAGTGTGGTCCCCAGCACACAACAATGCCCAGAACAGATGCTGCGTAACTGATAAGCTAAGTGAATGAAAAAATGAAGGTGCTCATTTATTCTCTAAGAAACAATACTTCTTCGTGCTAAAAATTAGTATAACTTGGATTGGCTGGCTTCATTGTAGTAGCACCTTGCACCAATAATATTACTTTGTAAACTTATGCGCAATGAGGAAGAAAAGGACCTTAGGCATTTCCTAAACTTTGAGAAACCAAAAACCAACAAACACTGCCATTACTTACTCTCTTCATTTTCCAAGTCCCCTCTGCACCATCTCCTTACATCCCATAGCCAGCGGAGCCCTCTCCCCCATTCCGTCTACAACCTGCACATACTTTTCTTGCTTCATTCTGGTGTGAGCTTGTATGAAGTCAACTTCAGCAACTTCCTGTTTTGCAAAGGATAGTTTTTGCCAGTCACATTTTTATAGAATTCCGTGACAGAGCTATTTTCTGTTGAGCAACAAAATGCTCCACTGAAAGGTAGGTGCAGAATAAGACCTAAACCAAGGCAAATCATCTGACTTCTTATAGGTTGGCCTCAAGATACATGATCAGGGTCAGCCCTGCAGACTCACGAGTTTGGAGAAAGCGAGGAAATGGTCCAAGGAGAAGGATCACCCAAGACTCATGCAGGAGGCTTTAGAGGAACCACGTAGGATATCTGAGACTCACATGGAGTATTTAAGGAACAGCAAGAAGAAAGGGGGTGTAGTGATGGGGAGAGAGCAGGAGAGGTAAGAGAAGATAAAAGCAGAGAGATCAGGGCCACTGAGGGAGGGGGCACTGGATCATGTAGGGAAATGAAGGCCATGGTAGAATCTTTGGATGAATAAAACAGACACACTCCTTTTTTGTAGAGAAATATCCAAAGAAAATGTATATTTAAAGAGTAGTCACTAACATTCTCAGCATTGCAAAATGAAAATGCAGAGGGAGGGTCCTAACATGAAGCACATTTCTGTGTCCAAGGGATTCAGATAAGGCTTCCCAGGTTCTTCCAAGCATCATTTTGTCCTTGAAAGAGAGAGAAAATCAAATAGGTAAACTTCTCACATCAAGAGAGAGTGGAGTGTATCTGAGACTAAAATCATGGCATAGATTCTGCAATGGAGAGGTAAAATCAAATGGGTTTTTAAAAAGAAGGTTATGTTAGGAGATAACAGTTGACTGAAATAGAGTGTAGAAGAGAAAGCACAAGCGCTAACCCTGAAGGAGGCCACAGGGCCAGGGTTATGGGAAGAGATCTAGAAAGGCTCTTCTCTCCATGAAGCAGAGAGGAGGTAAGGAGGGAGAAGAGGGAGGAAAAGCAGGCAATTCAACATGTGCTAAGACCTGTTGACATCAGATGTTTCTCTTGGGAAGTACTCACCATCTTGTTTTTTGCCAACACATGGGTCATTTATGACGGAACTTCTCACACCTGAATGGGCATAAGAATCTCATCAATCTCATTAAGATACAGATTCTTACCCAGTGCACAAGTCTGGGACACAGCTTGGGATTCTGTGTTTCTAACTTGCTTCCCAGTAACGCCCATCATGCTGGCCCCCAAAACTCACTTGGAATAGCAAGGGCATGAAAGTGAAACTGTAAGTACTCCTAGATTTTTGAGAACAGTAACAAGCAAAATAAGCAGAGAACCAAAAGATTATGCCTCTTCCACTTTGCTGCCTGTTTTCAAAGAACCTGGTGTAATACGCTCTCCATAAATAGATTTGAGGAGATGTTCCCTGTGTAACTTAGTGGAAGCAAATCAACTCTTAACTCCTCAGGGATGCACCCATCTGGAGTCTTTTAGACTGTGACCCTACGCCACAGTGACACCTGCTGGTGAACTGGTGGATGGCATTTTAAATTTACGCCATAAGGAGGCATGAGTCGTTAGAACTTAAGACTTTACTTGAAGTGAATCTTCTAATATGAAAGACACATTATAAAATGGCATATTTGAAATGGCTTGATAATGACTCTGACTCTGGCCTTGCCAGTGGTATGCTTATAAATGCTTAATAATGAGCTCTCCAGGGGAAGAGAAAGGGAAATGTGTATCTTACACATTTTACTGATAAAACGAATTGAAGAATATGATTCACAAGTAATAATAAAATACATAACACATTGTGTCATAAATTATGTATTAATCTCCCAAAGCCTCATGTGTTTGGAAGATAACTGGATCACAGGGATGCTATACTCATTGGTAGATTAGCCAATGGATTATTTCCTGTGCTGTTAGGGGGCGGGGTTCGCCCAGAGGCACAGAGCCCTGAGGTGCGGCCTGGGTGGCTATGTCCACCTTCTTGGCTCCTTCCTCTCTCTCTGCTTCCTGGCAGCCTTGCAGTGAACAGCTCTACTCGAGTAGAGCCGCTCCACCATCGTTGTTAATTGCCAACTATGTGTGGACTGAGGCCTCTGATATGGATCTAAAGCCAGTCTCAAAATCTTCAAATCTTCAAATCTTCAAATGTAACCATTGTGTATCACATATTCATACTAATAAAAAATGTGGAAAATAAATAAATTTTTAAAAATAAAGTAGATATAATTCACTAGGAAAAAACCCAAAATAAAATAAAATAAAGTCAGTCTCTCCTCCTTTAAGTTGTGAAGATTAGGAATTGTGTTCCAGCAATGAGAAAGCAACCAAGACACATACAGGAAGTAATTCTCACAATATGTGTTAGGTTATGCTTTATCAAACTTTTGTTTTGGTTGCTAACCTAGAATTGCAGTTTAACCATGACTCAAAAGAAACAGATCACGAGTGAATGCATGATTAGGACACTGTTTAGCAAAGAAATCATTCAAGTCATTTATGGCACTAAATTAGTCCTGATACGTGGGATGGTGTTTTTATTACCATTAAGGAAACAACAGTGAACAACAAAGACATATGTGAGAACTTCACTCATTCGTCAGGAGCACAGCTTCTTTTCAGCACAGGATAATTGTTTTGGATACAGAAAGATTATTTGTTCAATTTGGGAGCTATTCCCAATGTAAAAGCTCCAGATATGACACAATTTTTAATTTAATATGCATTAACATTTCTCTATAATATTCTTATATATAGTCAACAAAAACAGTAAATGCAACCTGACTTTGTAGAATTTTTCAATTTCTTTGCTCTAAATACTCCATCTGTGACCAGTTTCAACCAGGAAATGTGTAGTCACTGAATATGGAACTGAGAAGACACACAGGAACACATTATTGTGTAGTATTTCCACCACACATTTACCATACATAGTAAGGGCAAAAAAGAAAGAAAGAAAGAAAGAAAGAAAGAAAGAAAGAAAGAAAGAAAGGGTATATGTCGTAGAAAACTGTAGTAAAAATAACATTGACATGATAACTTTTGAGTATTTTAACCCTTTTATTTTCAATATAATTTGTTATTTAATTTTTAGTAGTGACTTTTTAACAATTACCTCAAAAAAGTTCTAATAGTTTAGTAGTTGGTTCCTATGAGCTTGCAAGAGCCAGCTGTACCATACCACAGGATCAGAGGGACTCAAGAACTATTGGGTGATATTCTAGGGATTTAGTCATAAGAAAGTCCTACACCAACTCTTGATTAGGCTGACAACAAACAGCAGGTGAAGTCTTGGAATCGCCGAACATGGAGGAACTATTCCTAACAGTAAGGAATGAGGTGGGAGAAAAACTTAAGTTGTTTTACTCAAGAGTGAACCTTACTTAGTAGAGGCATTGAAGAGACAAGGCAAGGAGACTGAGGCAATGGCACAGTTGCCAAAAGGAGGCAGGAAGTAGGGAGCTCAGACTCTTGATAAAGGTATCATCATCAGAACCTGCCATGCCACTAATCAGGCTTCTGTTTGACAACAAGAAAAGTTAAAATGATTAAGATGCAATGTTCATATACCTCAGTTCCCCAAGATGAATGTAATTATTATGTACCATAATTACATGCTAATAAAAATAATAATTAAGGAAAAATAAGAAAAGAAATGGACAGTACAGATATCCAACCCTAGCCAAATTACACAAACCTGTACCCCTAGCTACTTGGTAGGCTGAGGCAAGATTGCAAGCAACTCAGCCTGGGCAACTCAATGAGATTTTGTTGCCAAATCCAATAACATTACTCTAAAGTAAGAATACAATGATGAGGCCCTTGCCATTGGTGATGTCATCATCTCAACCTATTTACTCCTCACCCAAAGGGAAGAGTAGCTATGTTTATTTAATCAGAATCTGTTTCTTCCCCATAATTATTGTTTTATTAGCATATGTGTGTGGTACATAAAATTACATTAAGATTAATCTTCAACAAAGGAGTCAAATGCATACAATGCAAAAAGGATAGCATGTTCAACAAATGATGCTGGGAAAACTGGACATCTACATGTAGAAGAATGAATCTAGCCACACACCTATCACCATGCACCAAAATCAAATCAAAGTGGATCAAAGACCTAGACACTAAAAATGAAACACTAAACCTTCTAGAGGACAAATTAAGCAAATTCCTAAAAGACATAGTGGTAGGTAAAGACTTTCTTGACAAGACACCAAGAGCAAAAGAAATTATCCCCATTATCAACAAATGGGATCTTGTCAAATTAAAAAGTTTCTGTGCAGCAAAGGAAACTTAAATTGTAAAAAGAGAACCAACAGAGTGGAAAAAATATTTACCACCAACATCTCAGATATGAAACTTATAACTAGAATATACAAGGAGCTGAAGAAAAGTAAGCCAACCAAAATAAAGGATCCTATTGGAAAGTGGGCAAATGAAATAAAGAGACAGTTCACTCATGAAGAAATGCAAAAGGCCAATAGATATGTGAAAAGATGTTCAACATCTCCAGCCATAAGAGAAATGCAAATCAAAACAATGCTAAGATACCATCTCACCCCAGTGAAAATGGCCTACATCAACAAGTCAAGTAGTAATCAGTGCGGGCAAGGCTGTGGGGAGAAAGGAACCCTCCTGCACTGCTGGTGGGAATGTAAATTTGTACAACCCCTTTGGAAAGCAGTATGGAGAGCTCTCAAAAGACTAGAAATAAATGTCCCCTTCGATCCAACGACACCCCTCCTGGGAATATATCCAAAAGAGGTCAAAACAACACACAACAGAGATATTTGTATACCCATGTTCATAGCTGCACAACTAACAATAGCTAAAATATGGAAGTCACCAAAATACCCATCAACAGGCCAGTGGATACACAAATTGTGGTATTTATACACAATGGAATACTATGCATCTATAAATTCCAACAATGTGGAGGCTTTTACAGGCAAATGGAAGAAACTTGAGAACATCATGCTTAGTGAAGTGAGTCAGAAGCATAAGGTGAAAATCGAATGGTCTCTCTGATATGAGAGTCCCAGAGCACAACTCCTATGGAACCTAAAACAAAAAACGAAGTGAATCGGGTAGGGGAGGAGGGAGGGAAGGGAGGGTAGGGGGAGGGACAAAAGGAGAGTGGGAAAGCCCTTGTCACCTTTACAAGATACATATGTGCATAAAAGGCTCAACTCCATTGTAAACCTTAAATTTTGCACATATACAATCAATAAAATGGGGGAAAAATTACATTGAGAAATGGGTACATATTAGAGGTACTGCATTTAGTAATTTTTACTTTATTTTGAAACCAGAAAATTGAGGCTGGGGAGTAGCTCAGAGGTAGAGCATACACTTAGTGTATACAAGGTTTTGGGTTCGATCCCTAGCAACACACACACACACACACATAGAGGCAGAAACTCTAGATCAATGAACAAGAAATGATACTAGCAATTATCTGACTCAATCTCTACATTTCATAGATAGCTACAAAACTTAACTGAAACTTCTGCACAGAGTAAAGATTGAAGAAGTGCTTTTTTCTGTATTTTCTCCTAAAAAAGAAGTACCACTTTTTATTATTCATATAAAGCAACAAGATAAGATTCAAAAGATGATAAGACGCTAGGGTGGTTAGGGTACACAGTATCCAAGGAGTGACACTTGGGAGAGTTACCTAGTTTTTTTGTTTGTTTGTTTAATCTATATCATATCTGGATCTAAAGATTCAAACTGGGAAATAGCAAAGGACCAAGACAGAAAACTGTTAGGTCATAATTCCTCTACTCAATCAACAACTACAGAAATTAAAATCAGAAATGAGAGAAGGGACATAATTACCAATTTATAGAAATAAATGAGTATAAAAGAGTATGAATAATTCTATGGCAACAAATTGAAGAACATAGGTGAAAAGGATAAACAGAAGACACACACCACCTGTCTACACTGAGTCACAAAAAACATATAAATAGACCTACATATTAGTTTACTATCATAACCAAATATAGACTCGCTCAGTAGCTTAACCAGTGAAAATTTATTTTCTCAGTGTGGAGACCAGATGATCAAGACCAAGGTGACCGTAGGTTTGGTTTCTTCTGAGACCTCTGTCCTTCATTTGCAGATGGCCACATTCTGTCTAGGTCCTTGCATATACCTGGCTTCTCTGTACCCCATTTTAGTAAACGACTGCTTTAAAAGCCTTATCCCCTTCTTCTTTCCTTATTTCTTTCCTTCTTTCCTTCCTTCCTTCATCCCTTCCTTTCTCTTTTCTCTCTTTCCCTACCCACCGTGGCAGGCACTGAACTATAGAAGTGAACAAATCAGATGTGGTCTCTGCTTTCAAGGAACTGACACTATTGGAGTGAAGATGGGGCCAGGGCAAAAACAAATGAGTCTATTTCTGTACTCATTGAATTGTTTTGGCAAAAAGAATATTGACAAAGGTGATGCAAGAAGAGGCTGGAAAAACATTCGTGCATTGGGACTTGCCCTCTCTCTTGCTTATTTTAGGACCCTGCCACCATCACTACATGAACATCACCCTAGCTATTCTCTGGAATGACCAGAGACAAGTGGCCAAGTCATGCCTGTCACCACAGTGACAAAAAACCACCCAAATGACACATAAGCGTGGTCATCCTAGACCATTCAACTCTAGCCAAAGCACTTTTTTTTTTATCACAGGCATCAGCTCAGCCAGTCCTGACCAGAAAACTGCTCAACAAATTCACATAATCATGGTAAATAATGAATGCTTATCATCTTAAGCCACCAAACTGGGGTGTTCTGTTTCACAACAGTGGCTAACTAATAAGAGAGCAAAACTGCAGTGATCCTCCACTGGGTCTTCTTGCCTGTAGCCTGGCTTGGGAGCCCCAACATAGAGAATTGAAAGAGTTCTAGTCTTGTCATTACCCCTTGTCCCAACAGGTTACTCGCAGCAGTCCTCTCCTGCTTCTTTTGACCATGATGCTTTGCTCTGCTTTTGATCTGATGGTAGAACTTATGTGTGACCAGCCAGAGCCATGCAACTCCTCTTATCTACCCTGAGTCTTGTGCCAGAAAAATTTCCCTACCATCTGACAGTGTCTGGACATCACTAATTCTTTGGTTCTTAAAAATCTATTTTGTTTCCCAGAGCTCCATGAAAGAAGCCAATGTTTCTCTTGTGGTGCTAAAGCAGGTTGTACCTCTTTTCATACAAATCGTGGGTTCCTTGAGGAAATGGGACCCAATCTTTCTCACTCAAGCTACTCTACATTCTAGCACAGACATGAATGTAGAGGGGCCCAATTAAGTTTTATTGTGTGAATCTCCTAGACAGGCACAAGATAGTTGTCTGAACTTGAGCCCAGCAGCACTGGGTACTTCCAGAGTATGGGGAGCATTGCAAGTAATCACTGACAGTAGACAGAAGTCGCACCAAATAATTCAGTATATAGAAATCAAGGGTAGATGATTTACCCACCTATGCCTAAATTAGAATCCATGCTCTGCCACTTACAACAGGATCAGAGAGAAGACACTCAGCCTCTGAGCCTTATGTTTCTTGTCTGTAAGACTGTAATGATCATGTCTACCTCAAAAGGCTACTGTAAGGAAATAGGTCTTCTTCAAATGCTATAAACCACCTAGCAGAGAACTTGACACACAGCGAGCGAGTAGCTGTCTATGGTGGTATGAGTAGATATAATTATTTAAATATTCTCATTAATAGTATTATTTGCCAGAGGGCCTAAGGTTTGAGCACTAGCCCTTAAATGTGTGCTGTAATCTCAACTGTACCACATAATATGTGCAAACTGCAGTCCCTAATTACTGTCTCCACTAAAAGAAATTGGGATTCTTAGAGCAATGCTGATTTCAGGTCTCAGTCAGGGTAGATGCAAAATAAAGTTGAAGCACTATATTGTGCCTCCAAAAAGAAATTGTCAAAAACTAGTAGATGCAAGAGCCAGCTTGAAGTTGCTCCTCCTGTTGTAAACACCGAAAAGAACATTGATTGAAATGGATTGAAAACCACTGAATAATTTTAAGTCCAAGAGTTTGTAACACATCTCAGCTGAAGAAGGAAAAACCCTCACCTGTCATCACTGAAAGTACATTGTGTTAGCTTCTCATTCTGAAAATTCATAAAGATAAAGAAGCATTCGCTCTCTCTTTCAGAATGTATTGTATCTTAAGAAAGTGCTAGTTAGCTTTTGTTGATAAGACTTCTACCTAATAAATATAAAAGGAAGATAAAATTAGAAAATCACCATTTTGTAGCTCCAAATAAAATATTGTTTCTGCCAATGATGACCAATGGGGAAGAAAGCCATTAGGTGAGTTGGTTTTGGGGGAACTAGATATGTATCAGGCTGCAAGTTTTCATACCAAAATCCATTTTGTGCGTAAGAAGAAAGCAAAGCTTTTCAATGAAAAGATAAGGATGGATTCACCCAAGCATACTGACCAAGCCTATTTCTAAAAGCACCAAACAGCAAGCACCTCCTAAGGTGATAAATATAAAGTGTATGTCACCTGGGAAGGATTCTTCTAAAGTAGTGATGCTGAATCTAAAAAAATAAAAAATAAAAAAAAAAGATTTAGATCCATCTTTTAGTGAGTAAGAGATACAGGAGAGGACACTACCAGTGACCAGACAACTCAAGAAAACCATCTAACAAGTGCAAACTGTGTTCTACCAGAACACAAAGCAAGTTTTGACAAGTCGTGCACAGAACACACTGTTCTATAAACAGAACAGACTTAAGAGATTAACACCGAGCTCAACTTTGTTTGGATCCTGATTTGAACAAGTGAAGCATTGGAAGACATTTTTGCAGCAAAATAAAACCTAAATATAGATTACATTAAGAAATTCTCACTAATTTTAATCAGTGTGATAAAGGGGTTATCAATGTGTAGAAAAAGGTTAAATTTAGAGTCCTATGCTGCCATGTCCATGGGTGCAATGTCCTACTGTTTGTGATTTTTTGAAATATTAAAAAAAAACATAAAACCAACTTAGAAAAATATAAATTATTAGGTATAGCTGATAGACTTAGTGGATTAATTATGGTATTTTGTGTACTCTTCTAAAATCTGTTATTTTTCATAGGAATTAGAAAAAACTAGAAACCAACAAAAAAAGTCCTATTTCCAAATACAGCCACGTTCTGAGATAGTGGACATTAGTGTTTAAATATACAAAGAGGGAACGGCAACTTAATACTACTAAGGATATTGAATGAGAAATCAAAAAACTTCCAGTAAGACAGCTTCACTGGTGTATTTTACCAAACAATTTTTAAAATTTAATACCAACTCTTTTCAAATGCTTTGAACTACTAAAATCAACTTTGAAACTTTCAAATATTCAAACCTTCAAACTCATCCTGAGGCTAGCCCTGCTCTGCTACCAAAGCAAACACACTAAAACAAAAGAAAAAAAAATTGCCAACAACTGTTCCTAATGACTATTGATGCACAAATACTCACAAAATAGTAGCAAACAGAAGTCAACAGCATATTAAAATGATTATACACCATGACAAAGAAGTACTATTCCTGGTATGCAAGGACAGTTCAAGTTATAAAAACCAAAAGTGACACCTGTAATCCCAGCGTTCTAGAGGCTGATTCAGGATGACAAGTTTGAGGCCACACTGAACAACTTAGCAAGACTCTGTCTCAAACATACATACAAACACACAGACTAGGGATAGAGTTCAGTATAAAGCCCCTGGGTTCAATCTCAAGTAAGAAAGAAAAGAGAAAGAGACTACTGAATAATGGAAGAAAACTACATGATCACCTCAATATATGCAGAAAAAATACAGAAGTTGACATGATTTAAAAACTTTACATGATTTTAAAAAACACTCAACAAAGAATGGAAGGAAATCACTTCAACATTATAAAGGCTGTACAGAAAAATCCATAGTTAACACTATATTCAACAGTAAAAAGAATGAATATTTTCCCCCTCATATCAGGAACAAAATAAAAATGCTCCTTTTCACTATTCCTTCTCAATAGTCCACTAAAAATTCTAGCATCTTTTGATAAATGAGGGGAAATAAAAAATGAAATGGAAGGTGATATTTGTTTAAAGATTACATAATCACATGTGGAGAAAACTGTAAGATTTCACACACATGCATAAACACAAACACAGTTTAGAACTATCCAACTAATACAGCAAAGTCATAACATACAACACCAATACCCAGAAAATGGTTACATTTATGTACACTAACACACTAATGATCCAAAAAGGAAATTACAAAAACAACTCTTACAATTACATCAAAAGAGATACATTTATTAATAAGCTTAACCAAAGAGGTAAAACACATGTACAATGCAATCTAAAAAAGAAATTGCTGAAAGCAATTTAAAAAGACATGAACAAAAAAATACTTCTTGTGCTCATGGTTCAGAAGACTTAAAGTTAAGATATCAGAACTACCCCAAATGACCACAACAGTCTTCACAATCCCTATAAAAATTTTGACATTTTTGTACAAATGGAGAAATATATCCTAAAATTCATATGAAATCTCTAGAGACTTCAAAGAACCAAAATAAGCCTACAAAAGAATAAAATGAGAATTCTCACCTTTTCTAACTTTACAACTTACTACAAATCTGTAGCAATCAATTCTGTATTGTACTGACATTAGACCAGTGCAATAGAAATCCCAGAGGTAAATCCTCACATGAATGGTGGTATGAATTTTGAGAAGGTTGTCAAGGCTTTTCAGGAGTAGGGAGGATTCAAGTCTTTTCAACAAACAGTGGAAAACTATATATCCACGTGTCAGAAAAAAAGAATGTTGACATCTTTGTTTATTGCAGATGTGGAGAAATCAGGACCTTTATTCATTGCTGGCTGTAATGTGGAATGATGCAGCCACTGGGAAAAACAGTATGGTGCTTCCTCAAAAATTAAGCATAAAATTACCACATGACTCATCTGTTCAAGTTGTGGAGATCATATGTATCTATATCATAAATATCTATATCATCTGATATAGATACATAAAAAAACTCAGAGAGTTGACAGGTATTTTCACACAGTTATCACCCCCCCGCAGTTACAGTGGAGGCAACGTGGACAACTTAGACTTCCACCTCAGTAGGCAAAAATGAGATGCCTTCCTTACACTTTAAGAGAAGGTTCCATGGAGCGTTAATACGCACTGTCACCCAGCAGTAGGGAAATCACTTTCCTGCAGTCTCAGTGGCCAACACTTGGAAGGCTGAACTCCCACTGTTGCCAGTCAGTAATGAGGTTTTTCTTATAGAGTATCATCAGAAATCAGGTAACAACCCAATACTTCACCTCCAACTGGCCGGGGCAAATGAAAACAATGCTGAGGTTTCACCTTACCCCAGTGAGAATGGCATACATCAAGAACTCAAAAACTACAATTGCTGGTGAGGGTGTAGAAAAAAAGGAACTCTACTCCACTGCTGGTGAGAATGCAATCTGGTACAACCATCATGAAAAGCAGTCTGGAGATTCCTTAGAAGGCTGAGAATAGAAATTCCATTAGATCCAGCTACTGCTCTACTTGGCATGGTCCCTGGAGAAAGTCAATATACCAAAAAGACGTGTGTATCCATGTTTATAGCAGCACAATTCATATTAGCCAAATCCTGGAAACAACCTACCCGTCTGTCAATAGAGGAACAGTTAAAGAAGATGTGGTGCCTATACACAAGGGAATACTATGCAGCCATAAGGAAAGACAGATATGAAACTGGGGCCACATAAGTCAATAATGCTCAGTGCAATAGACCAAACACAAAAGACTGACTATAGATGGATATCCCTCTTATGAAATTCCAAAAATAATGGCATAATAAGGCCCCAACACGAGAGACAGAGTATAAAGAGAGACAACAGTCAGCTAGAAAACGGGGGGCAAAGATAGTCATTGATTCCCCAAACATCATGCAGATAATATGCTACAGAATTTGGAATTCATGTATATATAAATTTAAAAAATAGATAAAATGGTAAGACATTAGTCACTTAGATAAATAAATAAAGTGGGAGGCCCATGAAGGGGAATGGAAAGGACTATAATGTTAATGGGACATATATGAGCAAAGAAATATGCAAGCTCGGTGTAACCATCGTGTATTTTATATATATACTAATAAAATTAAGGGAGAAATTCTGAAATAACTAGGAATGCCATTATACTTATTGCTTTATGTATGATCCACTTTTGTGATATGGACTTAAGTTCATTTAATGTAGTGATTCATTTATTCAGTCTTTGAGCTAAGTTTAGCCTAAGAGATCTAACTGATGTATTGATAACCTGAATGCCTTTTGTGTAGCAGCACAATTAATAATAGTCAAATCTTGGAAAAAGCCAACATGCCCAAGTACAGATGACTGGATAAAGAAGATGTGGTATATATGCAAAATGGAGAATTACTCTGCTATTAACCATGACATATTTGAATCATTTTTAGGAAAAAGGATTCACCGTGAGACCATAATGCTCAGTGAAATGAGCCAGACTCAGAAAGTTAAATATTATATGGTTTCTCTAATATGAGAAAACAAACCATAAAAAATGAAAGAGATATGGAAGAAAGTAAAGTAAGAAGATGGACTTCGTGGAGACAGAAGGGGGGATGAGAGAGTGAGAAGGGGAAAGGGAGATGACATGAAGAACCCAGTGCTGCTGATAATGGCATTCAGCGGGGATGGGAAGCTGTGAGAGGGCCAAAAAGGGGAAGAGAAGGAACTGTAATTTTGACACAATACATACATGCACAAAATACTCAAGTTCAATGTAAACATGTGTCACACACACACACACACACACACACACACACACACATAAACGGGGGGAAAACTGTTAAGGAAAAAATTGCCAATGTGGAGAACATATGCCTGATCTGAACAGTAGATGAAACCAGCCACAGCCTTCCCTTCTTAAACCAAAGCCTAATCCAGAGCAAAGCCTTAGTTCTCCTCAATTCTGGGAAGACTGAAAGAGGTGAGGAAGCAAGGTGGTGTGGTGTAAGGAAAGAGCCATCAGTACACCATTATTGGGAAGCAGCCAGTGCTGCGAGAAAGATGCAGCAAGTTCTCCAGGTCTAGGTGAGAACACGGGCAAAGGGGTGACTTCACACAGGTTCTCAAGGAGGTGAAACAGCATTCTATTGGGAGAAGATGGCTCCTGGGACTTTCTGAGCCAAACAGGAGTCAGTGTGTGGCTTCAGTGCTTCAAAGGACAGGCTGATTCCCTGGGTAGTGGCTAAAGCAACTGGTGACTTCACATTAAAGTCTGTTCATTTAACACTGAAAGTCCTAGGGCCTTAAGAATCACTCTAAATCTCCTCCGCTAGTACTGTGTAAATACAACAATAAAACCCAGAAGACAGTGCATCTGTTTTCAATGTGGTTTACTGATATTTAAGTCCACTGCTGAGACCTACTGACCAGAGAAAAATTCCCTTTAAAATAAGAGCTCTGATGAGACTGTAAGAAGATGCCAACATTGCTTTCACGCCTCCTGACATAACACCCATTCTGCTATACATGGACTAAGGAGTAATTCTGACTTTCAGACTTTTATTTAAAGAAATACATGTCATAAAGTTGTGGCTGCCACAGAGTGTGATTAATCTGATGGACACAGGAAAAGTAAACTGGTAACCTCTGGGAAGGATTCACCACACTATACACCATTAAGAACTTTCATGATTCATGGAAGTCAAAATACTAGTATTAACATGAGTTCAGAAGAAGTTAATCCTACACTTCATGAGTGAATTTGAGGGATTTAATACTTCAGTGGAGGAAGAACTTCAGACATTGCAACCGAGAAAACCGAGAAGAACTAGAATTATTATAAAAGTGCAGCCTGGCAATCTGAAGCCTAGAAGAAGAGATGAGGCGTGAGCAGAGGAAACAGTTTCTTGACATAGAATCTACATCTGGTGGAGACACTGTGGATATTAATGAAACAACAGCAAAGGATTTACAGGGTGATGTACGCTGAGTGGATAAAGCAGTGGGTCTTAAGAAGATGATTGGTGCCAGTGTTTTTAGAAAGATCTAGAGTGGGTCACACGTTATGTGCAGCATCACATGCTACACTGAAATCTCTCATGAAAGAATGAGTCAATCAATGTGGTACACTTCTATGCTGTTTTATTTTAAGAAACTGATACAGTCACATGAACCTTCAGCAAGAACCACCTGGTCAGTCAGTGGCCATACAGGTCAAGGTAAGAACCTCCACAGCAAAAGGATTAGGATCCAGTGAAGGCTCAGATGGTTGCCAGTATTTTAAGCATTAAGCATTTTAATTAATGCATGCTCTTTGAAAAGATGTACTATTATTGCATAGTCAGTGTTGTGCAAACATCACTTCCATGTGTACTGGGAAACCAAAAAACTGTGTGAGTTGTTTTATTACAGTATTAGAGTATTTGCTTTAGCACAGTAATTAGAAGTGAACTCAGTATCTATGAGGTATGCTAAGTATTGCTTACTAATCCTAAACACTCCAACCAAAAGAGGTACTAGCAATTACCAAGGCTATCCCTTTATTACACTAATAAGTAAAACACACACAAGAGTTAAATAAGAAGCAGTCAGCCGAGTTTACTATCTGACATCTCACTTTGCCCAGTTCATCCTGGTTTTCAGACACAGTTGACTATATTTTTGAATCAGTGAGTATTCTCTTGCTTATGTGGTTATTTCTCACAAACATCTTGATGACAGAGATATCCTAGAAAAATGTAAGATAAACATTCTGGAAAATATCCAACTCCAACATATGAAGCAGAAACCTTTTCACGGCATCTTGGAAGTGACTAGTGTGTCCTAAGGATTTCTGGCCTTATGTGAAGAGGTACCTGTGTTTTCTCATATTGTAGCAAGTGGTAGGCAGACAAAATGAGTTGCCTCTCCTTCCTAACTGAGCTGGGAATCTACAACAGTTTTTTTTCAGGCTTCTAGAATTAAGAGAGGTCATTTTTCCTTGTTATTTCCTTTGCTTGTTACTATCAAAGAGATCACTTCAAAATAAACAAATGAACTCCAATTAAAATGTCCAGGTCTTGATGCGCTTATATTTCTTAGAAATTTCTCTTAAAGAGGAAGAAGACAGCTTCTTAAATCCTTCACCCTTGAGAACAAGCTGTGCTAAGGGACCTAAATCCATTACTAGCTACTTCAGCCCTGTGTGTCATGAGACCTGATAGACTGAAGCCTCCATGTGTTCACAGTAACCACGTATCAGTAGTTAATGAATTCGTATGGATTTGAAAACCAGGCTGGCAGAGTGAGTAGGCTGACACTTGATCTTTTGAGTGAAACTCCTGATAATAGCTCACAGCGTGCCCTCTGAAAGCTTTCCTTGGCCTCTGCTGCTGCCGGCCTCCTACCTTATCTGCAGGCACCAAAGTCTTCAAATTACAGCAGCTAATTGGATGAAAACGGAAATGCATCCCTTTAATGGAGTGAAATTAATGCCCACATTTGTCCTCCTTCACCTGATGAGGCAAAACAAAAACAAAGTCAAAGTCTGTGATGCAGAAAAGTAAATTAGCTCACTTTCAGACCTACAGTGGATATTCTGGCTAAAATCTAAGGTGTCTTAGATGCTATGGATGAACAACAAAAGGACAAAATCCACTGAAGATGGCCACCACCAAATTATCCCAGAGACAACTTGCCATATCACTTAGCAGTACAATTTACCTCCATTCACGGGTAAGTTACTTTGTACTTAAAGATAATTTCATTTATAGCCTGGTTTTATGGCATTTTATAACTATGACACCTATATAGGTCCTAGGAAGAAGTAGAGCAGAATAATATAAGGTATCAAAATAAAGATTTAATGTGAAATGTCTAATGCAATTGGGACACACAACATAACCAACAGGACATACTTTTCATGAGCATTTTGTTGGCTCCAGTAGATTCCTTATGGATGAATATAGTTTGCATTAAAGGAATTTTTGCAGTTGATTCAAAGAGATGAGACTCTTGTTATACTGACCTATTTTATTTAAAGACATGCAATTAACAATGTCCATGGAGTAATTTCATCTTCGTATTAAATTACCCTAAAGAAAGAAACAATATTACCATAGGGTTATTGAGACACTTAAATTCAAAGGAGTTTTTGAGAGTGAGCTAAATTGGATATATGCCATTTAAAAGACAGCCTGGCATTAAAACCATGGATGATTTTCTTCCAACAATTAATCATCATATACGATGTTAATTTTTTGCGCTCCATTTCTAAGGAATGAAATTTGTGAATGCCATAAGGAGGTACCATCACCATGGCAAGAGGAGCAGTGAGGAATGGAGAGAGAAAAGAAGACAATGACAGAACTTAGGATTTGTTAAATTTGAAATAACAACACACCACTTAGTTCATGGGAAAAAAAACTGTGAGAAATACTCAAATTTCCTAATTAGGAGCTGCATTTCCTTAATTCTTATCTTACTGCAGCTGATAAACACCTGATCAATGATGTTCGTCACCTTTCATCAGGTGAGCATTTGGTTCACAGTCAGCCCATGAGCCCATCTCTATTAATCACCAACTAAATGTGGAGCCTTGGATTATACACCCCATGAATGGTCAGTGTAGAACAGACACACGATCAGATAACAAGAAAAATATACTAAATCCAACACTAAAAATGTTGCCTCTCCATTTTATTTTGTCAGTGAACGGACCACAAAGTAACATCCTTCAGAAGAATTCTGTTTCCTTAAAAAGTATATTGCAAAAATGACCATGAACTTTGCTCTAAATCTGGGCTCTGCCATTCATTTTCTATGTAAATGTGGATATGACTTGATATACTACATCTGTTTTCCCATCTGTAGAAATTCAGAATGACAGTATCTCCACCTTAGCAAGTTGTTTGGAAGCTCAAATCATATCACAGCCACACAACTTTGTAACATAGTAAATATACATTGAGCTACAGCGAGTGCACAGAAAGCTATGGATCCCTAAGACAAAATAATCCCATAGGCAAAATAAAATTTGGGATTATCCTAAGGCATTATATAAATTTAAAATAGAGACAGACCATATGAGTGTTGTAGCTATTAGAGGCAAGCAAAGGGTTAGTCATTGAGAAAGCTTCCAAGAAATTTTAGCCCTTGAAATGGTATAATTTCTCCATCAAACCTGAAATTAAGCTACTGAAATCTGTAAGATATATATGATTTACATATCTCCAAAGGACCACCTGAATGCTTTACTCAACTCTGACACTTAGCAATACAACGTATTCTTCAAACACTTATCAGAAACCAATCAACTTTCACGTTTTCTTTCCTCTGGGACCATCAATATCTTCAAAGAAACAGAGAACCTCTCTAGGCTCCTCCAATCCCAGAGGACAGCAAGCAGCCCACCTTCATATAGGCAAACAACACTCTGACTGGACACCTTCCTTTCTCTCTTAAGATTGCTCATGAAAAACACATACCTTGCCTAGTTGCACTTTCTGAGAGCTTACTTTCTTCCCTTCTAATGTATCATAGGTGATAAGCACCTATATATTGTGTCTACATGTCCACCACTAGTGGTTAAAACTTGACAAATGTCGTCAATTCTGTAGGCATGGCTTTAACTTCTACTTCAAAGTGTAACACAATGATTTAAAATTACCAGCACATGAAAATATTACTTATGTGAGCAGCTAATTTTAAATGGGATATTGTCCAGAATTCAAGTGTATTTGTAGATATTAAACCACATTTTCATTTGCTCATGAGCAGGTTTTTAATTAAGGCAGAATACGCTAGTTAACATAAAGCATTAATTTTGGTAGTGGAAGTGTAGGAAGGATTAAAATTCATAAAATTATCCATTGATTCGTTCTGATAGGCACTGTACTAGGCACTAAAAGTGTATAGAGGAAAAGATCCTATCTGACCTTAAGGAAAATAGATTCTAAAACTAACAATAAGTAACGAAATAGATTCTAAAAATAACAATAAATCCTCTTATAAACATTGCAGGAGTAGTTTTTCCTTTCTCCTTCAAATGCCAAGTGCAAGCCAGGCTAGCATAAGAGAAGGTAATAGGAGACAAGAAAGTCTACAGAACATACAGATGGTATTGTAGATGCTACATCATCCAGAACATTGGGGACAATGAACATCTTGGTGAAAGAAACTGGATAAGGAGAAACTAACCAAATGTGGCAGAAAAGTCACCCCAAAGCTCCAACTCCTTATTAAAGCATAAGGAGCTGGAATATAGAATTTCAACCAAATGTCGAAGGGTATTCTGTGTGTTTATGCTGCTCCATGGTGTGTGGATGTGTGCACAAATATGTACAGTACAAACTCGCCCAATTAAAGTGTTTGGACAGGAGGGCGCACCACGCCCTCCTTTTCATATGAAAAAATAGTGGTGACACAGGTGGCATATATTTTGTGTAATGAAAAAAAGAGGATCTAACAGCCCTTGAGAGTATTAGGGAAGACTTAACTGAAAAATAATTAGAGCTGAGTCTTACAGGATAAGTAAAGAATCTAACAGATATTTTAGGCAGAAGAAATAAAACAGCATAAACAATGGCATAGAGACCCAAAGACAGCAATAAAGTAGGTAGACAACTCATAACTAGCTTGTAGAGCCAGAGCATAGGGGCACACCAACAAGGAGAAAGAAGGGCTGAGCTTGCAAAGGCAAGTAAGGGCTATCAAGAAAGTCTGCATCTTAAATTAAAGAGTAGTCAATGAAGGAGTGCATGATTTTAAGGAAAGGCTTTGGTTGGAGAGAAAGGACCTGAATTGGGCAGAACATAAATTTTAACCCATATAAATATTTTGGGAAAGGCTGTATGAAGACCAAAAGAGATGGGAGCCAGATGTATGAGAAATATGACCTTAGAAGACCTTTCCGCTTAATGCGAAGGGGTGCACCTCAGGAAAGCTGATGGAAAGTCACAGTTCATTGTCAAGAGTCTATCCACTTGATTAGTCATCAGTACCAAAGAAATACAGGAGGTGAGTCCATGGCCACAGACCATTCCTCGGTGTGGTCATTTTCTTGGGCAAGAAGCCCTGTCAGGTGTCCTACCACTTGCTTTTTCCCATCAGCATCACACTGCATACTGTCTATGAAAACATTCTAAATGTGAGATCCATGTGAATCTGGACTTTTTTGAGGCTCATCTGTAATGACCCAATATAGCAACATAATTTCCCTAGTCCCTTTGTTCTCTTAAGCTCCTTGAAATAGAAGGTACTGTTCTTCAAGCCCAAGGGGACAAGGGGTTGGGGAGAAAATGAAGGTCTGCAGTCAGGTCCTGAACTTGGTAGGGTTAGGCTGTGGTTGGTGAGACACTGAACTAAAACAGTAGGAAGAGGAAGAGGCAGATGTTAACATATCAAAGATGTAGGTTTTTTAAATCAACACAGAGTAATTAAACTTTTGGGGCACAGTGTAACATTTCAATGCATGCAAACAAGATGTAATGGCCAGGTAAGGGTAAATTGTATATCTACCAAATGAGACATTTACATTTTTTTGTGTTGTTTACCTTCTGTCTTGAAATATTCAAGTAAGTGTTGTCAACCACTTATTATCCTTGTGTCTTTGAACATTAGAAGTGAGCCATGCCTTCTATCTGACTGCATCCCTGTACCCATTAGCCATTCTCTGTCCCTTTCCTCTCCCTCTGATAATCAATATTCTTTTCTTTAGGGAGTAAACTATTGACTGGTATGGACCTCCAAGGGAACAGAGGACAGGAAGGACTACAGGATGATTTGTGAATATGCAATTTTAGGCATAGGTTTATAGAGAAAGATGCCAATTTCCACTTTGTTGAGGTCAAGGGAACTAAGCCATGGTTCCCAGTGGGCAGCTAAACCTACACGCTAGGATAAAGATTAGAAGCATAGCTTTGAGGAAAAAAATGTTGGGTGTCCAATAAGTGATTGCCAAGAGCCAGGAACAAAGATTGTTGGCTATAAAGCAGGAAAAACGAAATCGCTGGTATGAATAAGAATTTCTCATTTGAAGAGCTCACTGAGTATGAAATGGGTAAATGGTATTTCATGTAATTATAATGCAGAAAAGTGGATATTTTAAGTTTTAAATCACAAATATGTTAATGGGAATTGAAAATGTGAAGTGGACAAGGTAAGTAAGAGGTTATGGAGTAAGCAAAGTTGTTATAGGCTAGAAGGGTATGTAATGGGTAGGAAGAAAAACCAGCCCCACCATTCAGTAGTATTCAGTCATGACAGAACAGTATCATTTGAAAGGTCTTTGGGGGTACAGAGGCATAGCTATGCAGTGATGAGTACTTCCCTAGCAAGTGCAAGACCCGGGTTTGATTCCCCAGCACCACATAAGCCACACACAGTGGTGCATGCTTGCAATCCTAGCACTTGAAAGGCTGAGGCAGGAAGGTTACTGTGAGTTTGAGGCCAGCCTGGGCTACACAGTAGGTATAGGATCCAACTGGACTACACAGCAAGATCCTGTCTCAATAAAATGAAATAAAAATGAAAGGTCCTTGGGAGCTGGTAAGTCATCTAGTTCTACTTTATTTTATATAAATAAACTAGGATCATACTGAGGTAAAGGGCTTTGCTCAAGCTTATAAAAGCGGTCAGTAACAAAGGCAAAACAGATACAAACCAGGATTCTGGGGTCTAGTTTGGATGTGTCTTGGACTGTTCCATCAGGGGGATTTCAGGGTAAAGGACACTCTACACAACAAAAAGCCCACTTGTGACTTATTGATACTAAACCACATACCCTAGTCACAGTTTTTGGTATACAGTCTTTATGGAATACTCATGTAGGTGACTTATGAATTTATAAGAGGCCTTAGAAAGCAAAGCCACCTAACAAGCTCTCAGCTTCTTCTACTTGAAATTTCAGAGCTAAAAAGAAACAAATCTATAGTCTCAGGCTTGATAATAAGGGGCCACTTTTCTGTCACACAAAGGCCTAAAGAGCAGGCTTTTTACCCCTCTGTGATGATATATATCTTTGCACACCACACAGGAACTTTCTGACAAATTACATAAATGAACATGTTAGCATGCCAATGAAAATTAAGAGGAAGTGTGGAGAAGCTGTGTAACAATTTGCCAAGCCAAGTGCCACATATAAATTTTTTAAATGAACTCATGTAAGTATATGCATGTGTATTTATAAATATAACAAAAGAAAATGAAAAGTTAACTTCACCATTGAATATCTAACAGATGGAAACAAATTTCTAGGGCAGAGGAAATAGAGAAAAATAGGGTTGTCGTGGTTTCTCTGAGATAAAGTGAACATAGGGACCGAAATGGACAATAAATCCCCACTGGGAAAAGCCACATGTCGCTCCTTTCTTTCTTAGCTAATTGCCAAGCTCACTTTGAATATCTGAAGTCAGTGGGAGATGAGAGAATACAGATACCGTCACTCACCCTGGCTATTCTCAAATTAGATTTGCTTCAGGCCATCCTGTGCTCCTATATAACATTCAGCAGACAATTAATGGTGATCTCAGGTTAATCAATTATCCCAGCAGGCAGTGGCCAGAGGAAATATGGGGCACATGTAAACAGTAGAGAAGCTGAGCACAGCCTGAGACCAAGTTCTCTGTGTCACTGGGAAGCAGAAACTGCACGAGAATACAGCAAAGGTTATGTGAATCCTGGTAGATGCATTCAGGCTTTCGGTCCCTGGGGTCACTTTCAAGTCATCTCCAAATTCATCCAAACCCCAAACCAAAGCATTCTGGGTAATGTGTGAATAGCAAGACAGCTTGGCACGCCTGTGTTGTTGAAGAGCTTCTCAATAATTTGTGTGAGTGATTAGGAGGGAGAGAAGGAGGGTAAAGACAGTTCTTTTCATTGCAGCTTGAGAGTAAAATTGAAGATCAGTGCAATGAGGACTATGCCGAAATCATGTCAAACAGGCAATGCTGGAAATGTTGTTTGGCTGAACTCACATGTTTTGTCTGGAGGTTCTGATATAGTTGACACAGACTGAAAGTCTTTCCAAGGTCATCCCAGGGCTGCCAGAGCTGAGATCACTGTTTCAACCCCTTAGTTCTACAGCAGCCTGCCTCCTTACTACTGCCAAAACAGATTCTTTCCAGTCCCTGCAAGATTAGGGGGCTGTTCTCCCTTTTGTTTTCCATGCCCTCCATGAAAGATCCACCAATTTCCAACAGATGGTCTTCAACTCCAGCACAGCCATGTAAGGATGCAGAGAATGTGGCTGCAGTGGTGGAACACAAGTTCAGGAGTGATGGGCCAAAAGATGGAGGGCACTCGAGCCAGCTGCAGGCAAGAAGGAAGGGTGGCTTCTCCTTGGCTTGATTGCATGTCTTCAGGAGCCAAGAAGCCACCAAGAAATTTTTAGGTTGCTAAAATTTATCTCTCTCATGAGACTGTCCCCAAAGCCCAAAGCTCGCAACAACCTATTTCCTGTTCAGGGATTTCCTGAAACTGAAACACAGGCTTTGGCCTCTGTAGAGAGGCCCTGTGGAAAGACAACTGTGCACATCAGACTCAGAGCACACTCTACCTCACCAACTTAGCACTATTTTAAATCTCATAAAGTGCTTGTTAAACTTTTTCTTCATTACTCATAACTGTCTATTCTGATTGTCATTCCCTCAAACTTATTAAAAATTTAAAAGTATCTTATTATAACACAGACAATCCCTGATTTATAACACTTTAGCTCACAATTCTTCAATTTTATGATGGTGTGAGAGTAATACATATTTAGTAGAAGTTATACTTTGAATTTTGATCTTTTTCCAAACTTGAAAAAATATGATCCCCTAGATGGTGGGCAGTGGCAGTGAGCCCCACATCCCAGTGAGCCCCAGGATCACAAGGGGAAATCACTGAGACACCACTACGCACTCTGTTGGTAAGCTACAAGATTTGGTACAGTAGATGTATTAAGTACATTTTCACTTTAAGTTACTTCTAATTTGTGGTGAGGTTATATAACCACATCCTAAGTTAAGGAGAATCTGGATAATACAATTTATTTAAATTGATTTTTCAAAAGACAGGGCAGAACACAATTTTTGGACAGCCATATCAGGGTTCTCCAGAAAAACAGAACTGGGAGATACAGACATAGATGACACCGGCCTATATGTAGATGATATTTATTACAGGAATTATCTCATGTGCTTACAGTGGCCAAGAAGTCCCACTGTCTGCCTTCTATAAACTGGAGAACTGGGGGAGCTGAAGGCCTGAGAAAGGCGGAGGTGGAAGGTGGCAAGGAAGGTGCCCAATATGAGTTCAAAGGCCCAAGAATGAGGAGCATCAGTGTACACAGACAAGAGAAAAATGTTCCCCCTCGCTTGCCTGTTCATTCTACTAGGCTTTAAATGGATTAAATGATGCATGGCCACATCAGTGACAGTGTTCCTGTGTATTTAGTGCACTGATTCAAATGATATCTCATCTGGAAACATCATTACAAATATTCCTAGAAATTCTGTTTTGCCAGCTATCAGGGCATCACTTAGCCTAATCAAGGTGACACACCAGGCTGGAGGAATAGCAGAGCTGTGAAAATGCTTGCCTAGCAAACACAAAGCCCTGAGTTTCATATCCCAGCACCACATAAGATGAGTGTGGTAGCGTTAGGCCAATAATCTTAGCACTTGGGAGGTCGAGGAAAGCGTTCAAGGCCAGCCTGCGCTACATAATGAGTTCAGGACCAGCTTGGAATATAGAGTAAGGCCCTGTCTCAAAAAAATTTTTAAAAAATAAAAAAAGAGAAAAAGTCAGGTTGACACACAAAATTAGCCATCACATATTATTACGAAGAAACAATCTTGAGTTTGAGATTTGGATCTGGATTCATCATTTGTTATAGCTATGTAGCACTGGAGAATTTATATACATAATTAATACACTGCCTTAGTTACTTTCTTGTTGCTGTGACAGAATATCTGACAACCACAACTTAAAGGAGGAAAGATTTGCTTTAGCTCACAATTTCAAGTCTCCCATAAACCACCCAGAGGCAGTAGGCAGTGGTGAGAACACAGGGCACAGGCTGGAGAAGCTGTGTGGAAAGAGGCCATTTCTGAACCAGGAACTGGGACGTCCTCACAAGGCAGCAAAGCTGCTACCAGCTGATGGTGAACTTCCCAGCCTCCAAAACTGAGAAGTAAATTTCAGCTGTTTGTATTATAAGCTAACTGGTTCATAATATTTTGTTACAGCAGCCTAATGGGATAAAACAAATTTCCTTCACAGAAAATGGACGGCTAAAATGTCATAATGTCTGTAACTTACTTTAAGATGGTAACATATTTTTTTCTTTTATCCGATTTTATTGATATGTAAAAGCGCAAAATTGA
Organism: Ctenodactylus gundi; assembly: GCA_004027205.1. Classification (NCBI taxonomy): domain Eukaryota; kingdom Metazoa; phylum Chordata; class Mammalia; order Rodentia; family Ctenodactylidae; genus Ctenodactylus; species Ctenodactylus gundi. The sequence goes on from PVKB01000911.1 coordinate 502,546, forward strand.
AGGTTTACAATGAAGTTGAGCATTTTGTGCACATATGTATCTTGTCAAGGTGATAAGGACTTTCCCACTCTCCTTTTGTCCCTCCCCGTACCCACCTTTCGCTCCTTCCCCACTCTACCCCCCTGTTTCACTTTGTTTTTCGTTTTAAGTTCCATAAGAGTGCTCTGGGACTCTCATATCAGAGAGACCATTTGATGTTTCACCTTATGCTTCTGACTCACTTCACTAAGCATGATGTTCTCAAGTTTCTTCCATTTGCCTGCAAAAGCCTCCACGCTGTTGGACTTTATAGATGCATAGTATTCCATTGAGTATAAATACCACAGTTTGTGTATCCACTGGTCTGTTGATGGGTATTTTGGTGACTTCCATATTTTAGCTACTGTTAGTTGTGCAGCTATGAACATGGGTATACAAATATCTCTGTTGTGTGTTGTTTTGACCTCTTTTGGATATATTCCCAGGAGGGGTATCACTGGATCGAAGCAGGTATTTACTTCTAGTTTTTTGAGAGATCTCCATATTGCTTTCCAAAGTGGTTGCACGAATTTACATTCCCACCAGAAGTGCAGGAGGGTTCCTTTCTCCCCACAGCCTCACCAGCACTGATTACTATATGACTTGTTGATAGAGGCCATTCTCTCTGGAGTGAGATGGTATCTTAACGTTGTTCTGATTTGCATTTCTCTTATGGCTAGGGATGTTGAACATCTTTTCATGTATCTATTGGCTCCTTGTACTTCTTCGTGAGTGAACTGCCTTTTCATTTCATTTGCCCACTTTTCAATAGGGTCCTTTATTTTGGTTGGCTTATTTTTCTTCAGCTCCCTGTATATTCTAGTTATGAGCTTCCTACCTGAGATTTTGGTGGTGAATATTTTTTCCCAGTCTGTTGGTTCTCTTTTTACAATGTTGATAGTACCCTTTGCTGTGCAGAAACTTTTTAATTTGACAAGATCCCATTTGTTAATAATGGGAATAATTTCTTTTGCTCTTGGTGTCTTGTCAAGGAAGTCTTTGCCTCCCCCTATGTCGTTTAGATATTTGCCTGATTTGTCTTCTATGAGGTTCAGTATTTCACTTTTAATGTCTAGGTCTTTGATCCACTTTGATTTGATTTTTGTACATGGGGATAGGTGTGTGACTAGATTCATTCTTCCACATGTGGATGTCCAGTTTTCCCAGCAGCATTTGTTGAACGTGCTGTCCTTTTTCCATTGTATGCAAGTAGCCCCTTTGTCGAAGATTAAGTAATTGAGGGTATTTGGGTTTGTCTCTGCATCTTCAATTCTATTCCACTGGTCTGTCTGTTTTTGTGCCAGTACCAAATTGTTTTTACAACTATTGCTTTATAGTCTGATGTCTGGAACTGTAATGCCTCCTGCTTTGGTCTTGTCACTCAGGATTGCTTTGGCTATTCTTGGTCTTTTCTGGTTCCTTATGAATGTAAGAATTGTTGTTTCAAGTTCTTTGAAGAAACTTGTAGGTATTTTGATAGGAATTGCATTGAATCTACATATCAGTTTAGGGAGTACAGTCATTTTGACTATATTTAGTTTGCCTATCCAAGAGCAGGGGATGAAGATGGCAACATATTATTAAAAAAAGAGAAATAAAGCAAATGAGCAAAATGTTAGCAACTAGCAAATGCAAATGAAGAATATTCAAACGTTAATTCTGTTATTCTTATATCTTCATAGTTCTAAAATCATTTCAAAATAAGACGTTATGGAGAAAAAGAGATTTATATGATAAAGAAGAAGGATTTTTAAACTCCAGTAGTTTTCCTCCCAAGACTATAGCACTGATTCTACTCAGATTTCTTTTCTTCCTTATAACTTGGCTCTTGAGTTTTGGTGTGATTTGAACACTGTTTGTGTCTTCAAAAAATACCTTGAAATTAAATCCCCATTATGAGATATTAAGAGTGGAAACTTTATGGTGTTTAGAAATAGGTCTTATGAGAAATTAGTCAAGTCAGATTACAGCCCTTGGAGTAGAGTCCCAAGACAGAATACTGATGTCACCATCAGAAGAGGGAAAGAGACCAGAGAACACAAAAACCTACACTCCCTGTATCTTGTACATGATACCCTCAGTTCTCTGCCAGAAGAAGGCCATCACCAAATACAACACCCCCACCACAACCCATATGCCAAAACAAACTGTTTTTTTTCTCAATCAACGCAAGTCTATGTTATTATTAGCAGCAGAAAACAGAATACAGCTTTTCTACAACTCTAGTGATATCTCAGTATTCACCATTAACTGGTCTTAGAGATGTGAAGAGTAACAAATAACGAGTCTTGGTTGAAAAGGGTAACAAGTCAAAGGTAATAGACACTGATAAGTTCTAACTTGCATGTCTGGTGTCATGCAATGAGTACTGTGATAAAATTTTAGCCTCTAAGTGCACTAAGTAGCAGATTTGAAGAATTTGAACCCTGTGAATACCAAGATATGGCTGTAAGGTATCCGGAGAAAGTTACTTCCTCCAGAACAAAAGGGAGTCCAAGTGTCTCCATCATCATTGACGAAGAGACCATAGTAAGATGCTTCTGCCAGAGCAAAGGCATCCCCACCCAGGACACTTGGGGTCCTCTACTCCTACAAAGAAAAGCTCCTGGTGAATATACATAATAGCTTCGTCCAATCAACAAATAGAAAGTTAAAAATCTCATCCCATGATGGTTTTAAAGGACAGAGATACCAGAAGCCAAGTATATATAACCCTAGCCTGGAGAGCTGCAGCATGGGGGAGGAATGCCATGCAGAGCTGCCATGGAGCTGTCTCACCATGCCATACAGGCTTCCACTCCTGTGGTGCTGGAAGGGATCACAATGACAATCAAAACGACTAAGATTTGAACTCCATGGGACATTTTTCTTTCCCATATATCCCTTTTGGAATGAGAATATTGATCTTATGCCTATTCTATCATTATATTTTGGATACACAAAATTTATTTGGCTTCACAGCTTAAGAGAAAATATCTTGAGTCTAACTCACAGCTGATTTAAATGATATTCAGATGAGACTTTGGATCTGGGACTTCTGAGTTGCTGCTTAAACAAGTTAAGTTGATGCTGTATGAATATATGAATATATTTTGCATGTGAGAAAGGTAAGAATTTGGAGGGAATGAGGAGCAGAACTCCATAACCTACTAATGGAATGCTGTGTTCACCAAAATTCGTACTAAAACCCAACCCTCATGGTGATGGAAACAGAAGTTGATGCATCTGAAGAGTGAGCAGATCACGAAGATGGAGCCTTCATGAACAGTATTAGAGACCTCATAAATGACCTCAGACAGCTCCCTCATCCTTTCTACAATCTGAAGACAGAGCAGGAAGAGTGTCACACATGAAATGGAAGGTGGGTCTTCACTAGATACTGAATCTACTGACATCTCAACCTTGACTCCCCTACCTCCTGAACTATGAGAAATGTTCCTGTTTTCTATAAGTAACCCTATGCATGGTATTCTGTTATAGCAATCTAAACACACCATGGCGATTGAATTCTCCTAAGAAATTTTCACCTGGAGTAGGAATTATGCTTTGCTAATGATTTTTGTAATGCACAATATTATATTCATGATTTCATGGTCAGGTCTGCACTGTGCCTGGATTTACACAATGTTCTACCAATACTGGGTTTGTTCAAATACGTGTAATATACAATATGTGACTGAGAGAATGATACTCATTTTTGCTTGGGTCTTTTACTTCTGAATAGCACACAGCACATTATATCCATCTGATCTGTTACTAATAATGGCAACAACCACAGCTCATATTCTAATATATAGAAACTAGTCCTTCAAAGCAACAAATAAGTCATTAAACATTCAGTTTATGAAATATGATATTTGTTACATGATCAAAGTTCAAAATTACTTCTTTATTCAGGTGAAGAAAGGAAGACTCCTGACTAACATCAGTAATCATTTTCTCTAACAATTTTGGAAAGCTGTCTGTTTACCTTGTTATATTCTTTGAAAGCTTTTTCTTGAGAATGAGCCAAGTAACATGCACTGAGGCACTAGGCAGAATGCTGCCTGATGTAAAGCTTTTCGCAGCCATGAGTCATTCCTTACAACAACCTGTGATTCAGGGCCACTTCCTAATCTCATCTTACAGAGATAGAGAGGTAAAAAGAAAAGTGTGACATACTGGGATTGACACAGACATAACATACCAAGGGCAGATGCAATTTCGATTCAGAGATCAGAACCCCATCACCACGAGGACTCACTTCTCCTAACAGTAGTGGTCAGAAGCAAGACGTCATCTTACCAATGAAAACCCTGATACAGAAAAAGCACATGCTTAGCAAAAAAAAAAAAAAAGTCTCAAATATGTGGGTACTAAGAGTCCCAACTTGTCCCTAGTTTACTTCTTTTCAAATGCATTCTCTTTTCAAGCCATGGAACCCCTCTTTTCTATTCTCCCCCCTATAACTTTTATGCTGCATTAAATAATCTACTATTTTTATTTCACTAAGTTTTTAAGAGATATATAGTTCAAAAAAGTTTAGAGAGAATTTTATCTATGAATTCTTGTTAAACTAGGATGGAAAAAGACTGTGTGACACACTGCGGTGTAAGACACAAAGGCTGCAGTACACAGCAGGCATCTGTATAAGGGATTTATAAAACAGGACTGAGGCTGCAATGAGATCTTACCAGAAGCATAAACCATCTTTTGGGCTATTTTTTTTTTTTTGAGGTGCAGAAAGAAGCCCACATCGTTGAATTTAAATCTTGGCTTTTTAACAAACACCCCCCCCCCTTTCTAAATTTACTACTTCGACATTATCAGATCAATGACAGAGACTTTAGCTCTTTGATAAAGTCCCTCCTACCTCCAATACCATCCAATAAATATGTTCCTTACTCCAAAGAATGTGCTTCCCTTGAATAACACACTTGATCTAAGCTACTTTGTTACTGTCTTAGATAAAAACCTAAAAAATTAACTTCTTAAATTTCAAGGATCTTAAATTAGAGAATGTTATACAAAAATAAATTCAAAGACTAGCCCAATCACTTTTTAGAGCAAAAACCTAAGGCTCAAGAAGTTTAAAAGATTTATACAAGATCACTTATAATTAATGACAGATTTGGGATTGGGAGAAACCTTCTCCCACTCAGCAATGTGACCCTTCTTGCTCCAAAAGCATGTGTTGAATCAGCCCTCATTTTCACACATTTTACTGCCTATGTCAGGTACACCAATGGCAGTTGCTAGCAATAAAACAGAAGCTGGAGCCAAAGGAATGCTTTTAAATTTCTCCCTTATGCTATGTCTTCTGGGTATCTTCATGGCTTATGTACTTCTGTTACAAAGAATATGGAGGCCATGATACGATACATCAGGAGGTGATTGGCTATACTATCACTTAGAATCTTGTGAGCATTTCCTGGGGAGGGGGGAGGGGGTGATGTGAGCCAGTGTTTTTCCACTCTGTCTTTCGCGGACCTCCAGTAGATACCCTGGTCAAGAAACTGAATCTTATTCATAATGGAATCAGAAAGTAAGATAAGCTGGCAAACTGAACACCTATGGTTACCCACCACTGCCCATCATGATAGGCTGTAAATTATCCTAAAGACTAAAGCATCTGGGGTCTTCACTTCCATCACACCAACCAAAATATTGGTCATCCCAAATCAGACAACCCTTACTCTGTTCAGCAGTATGAGGAACAATCTACTCTATCTCACTAACCAAAACACTCACTCACTGAAGAGTGACATCTCTGCAAGATACTTCACAAAGGAGGATAAATGTGCGGTCATGACAGGGCAAGGTCAATGGGAAAAGAGGTCAGAGAGGCGGCTGACAGTATAGCGAGGAAAGCAGGCATGCACGCACTCTTTTGCCTCATCAGGTATCAGGATGGCTACAGCAAACAGCAGGTAAACTTGACAGAGCTTTTCTTTACTTACAGTCCTAGAAGCCAACAGATGGACTCTCTCATTTCCAAGTTCTAATGTATTTCACATTCGGGCTCAGCACCAGGACACTGGGCTTGCCAAATACCAACAAATTGCTAATAGAGAAATGAATATCAAAAAAATCCACAGCTAGATCCCTTGGCTCCACTGTAGCAAGAAAAACACTCTGTATTAGGTGAATTTCCACAAAGGCAGCAGTATGGGAGTCTAAACATATACACTGAAGATGAACAATGTCCACAAAAAATATCTGCTTTTTTAGTATAAAAAATACAGAGGCAATCTTAAGGGTAATTCATATATATTATTTGATAGGGCTCATTATGAGAACTACTGCAATTTATTCTTGACCTATAAGACAATCAGAAAATGGCTGTTGTCATCACATATTAAGGCAACTTGGAAAATAAACCTTGCTATGACTCCTGAGTCATTCTGATACTTTTTGAAATTAGTCCTTGAATACTAGGGCCCAAAACTCTTGAGTTGAAAAATTTTGATTCCTATCAACCAGCCACCTTAGTGCCTGGGCTTCTTTCTTAGACTGTTGGAAGCTTGGTATCCACATCTCTCGCAGAGAGCTCCCGCGCGGAGCTAGAGGAGCTGGAGATGAAAAGGCAAACACAGCAGGTTCTGGGCAGGTCAGGTGGGTAACTTCTGCCTTCCATCTTTTGGGTGGTAAGCCCTGCATTGAGAGAAAGAAGAAAATGAATTTAAAACATATGATGAAGAAACACAATGCCACTTCCAGTACACAGCAACAGTAGCCAGCACACACTCCCTTAAGCAATTATTTTCCCTCCACTGGATCACAACAGTAAACTGCTGAAGAGCTTAAGAGAAAGAAAATATCTCATTTATTCAGACTATTCTGCATACAAAGATACTCCACTAGACATATCAATTCTTCTGACAAGAAAATTCTGTTAAGAGGTACAATCCTGTATTACACAGATGGAAACTCAAGTTCCAGAAGGTACAAAAATTGCTCCCAGAAAAGCTTAGAATACCTTGATCCAAGTTCTCTCCAGATTCTATGTCCTCCCTTGTGTTACTTGTTTGTGTTCAGTTTATTCATTTCTTACCCCTTCTCCTGTATATCACTGTCATTACCCTGCTCCCCATAGGAAGGATTATTTTTTTAGTATGTTTAATACATTTCTTGGTATTTCAACATCTTTTTGCAAAATCTGTTCTAATTTTCTAGGCACAGATTTTTTAATTTATATGTTGTATATCTTATTCCACTTGCTACATTTCCACCAAGCATTTCTTCCACACCTCTCTATGTTGCTGCTTGCATATCTAATCCCTTGTTTTTCATGTATTTCCACTACACCAAACTTTCCTCTCTCCTAGGACATTTCCAAAACAACAGTAATACCTGACATTTGCATAGAACTTCTCAGCTTCAAAATGCTTCCACAAGCTTCCAAAATGCTACCATAAGCCTAGCCTGTGCTGTCTTCTGGTTTGCTTCCATGATCTCCTAACTAGCTGTGCACATTTTATCCTTGATCCATCACCAGCTGCATGCAACAGCCCTCTACATCCAACTTAAAGTTCCTCTTCGTATAATGATCTAGACACTCACAATTTTACCCTTTCATTATTATCTAAGAGAAGAAGGAAAGAGAAAGAAAGGAGAGGAAGGGAAAAGCACAAAAAGAAACTTCTGAATGCAGGCTAAACATGCATATCTAGTTTCATTCCCTTATAAAACTATTAAAATGAGAGTAAAAGAAATTGTTTCAAAAGATCTTAACCTTAAGAACTATGAGAATGAAAGAGAAAAGAAAATTAAAGCAGTGGATACTAGAAAGCAGACAGAACTAAGCCAACAGAAGTATAAGATGAAAACAGAAATTTCATCAGACCTACATACACCTCTACTAGGTATATTCCCAAAAAACTTAGCCATCATATGTCTTAGTTAATTATTTGCTGCTGGAAAAATATACCCAACATCCACAATTTAAAGGAGGAAAGATTTATTTTAGCTCACAGTTTCAGAAAGTCTCAGTCTGTTCATGGGTGAGCAGCAATGGGCTTAGCAGGCGAGGAGCTGTTCACAGCATGGCAGACAAAAAGCCAGGCAAGCAACTGAGTGGAGCTAGCATATATCCTTTCAAGTCGTGTGCCAGTGATCTGCCCCTTCCAGGCCAAGCCCCAGTATTATACCCCTAATGACCAGGCCCCACCTCTTAACAGCACACGGCTCCATGGTACTCCACAACATCCAAATACAAGAGGCTTTTGGGGGACATTCCAGATCTAAACCATATCATCATAGTATAATAATACATGCATGTCCATATTTACAGCAGAGCAATTCACAATAGCTAAGCTTTGGAAACAGCCTAGATACCCTTAACAGATGAATGGATAAAGGAAATACAGTATATATATATACACACATGGAATTTTATTCATCTATAATGAAGAATGAACACATGTCATTTACAGGAAAATTGATAGACACTGAGACCATGATGTTATGTGAGATAAGTTCGACAGAGAAGTTATGTCCACTGAAGGGATTATGTCAACTTGAAGGAATTAGAAACCACACCTCCATTAGGATTAGGATTTGTCAACCTCCCTAGATTGGGGATCAAGAACTGGTCTGGATTAGAGTGTGAGTCATTTGTGGGCTGGCCAAGGAGAGACAAACACCCACCCAGATGTGGGAGGGCCAACTGGAACTCCAAGGATATAAAAGGAAGGAAGAGGGAAGATTGTTACAGCTCCTTCCTCTGGGAAAGCTCTTTGCCTTCATAATTGTCTACTGACGCTGACTTGCTACACATCACAGATCGGCAGCAAAGATTTGCCCCAGTCTTGAATTGTGCCCATCTGCCTGTTGCTGCTCTTCAGTCACCAATATTCAGGCTTCAGTCTTCACCCAGGATCTGCAGCAGACTCTCACCTCACCAGCTGTTCTGCAGTCCTGGACAGAAGATCTACTTCAAGGCTGAGCAGCCATTTGGACCATCACCATCTCTATCTTTGGATTTGTAAGCCTTCCTAGTAGATCCTTTTGTGATGATACCTGTAAATTCTGTCTTTTGAAAGAACCCAAACTAATACAGAATTTAAATATCTCATAGCTTCCTTTATATGAAAAACCCAAAATATAAATAGAACAAAGGAGAAATGGTAGAAAATAAAGAGCAACATTTTGGAAATAAGGATCAGGACAAGGAAAGAAGGAAACAAGAGGATAAAAAATGACCAAGATATGAATCTATATTACCAATTACCCAAAACCAAATATAATTATTATGTGTCATATTTTCCAATAAAAAAGAAATCCTATACACAGACACACACACACACACACACACACACAAGGCATGAGCTGAGAAGCCTTTGCAGGTTCTCAAGGAACAAAAAGCACCAAATACCCCTGGAAGTAGAAGAGGGACAATAAACTGAAAAGAAAGCCTGTTGGAAGAACAGCCTGATAATTAGGTCTCTTTCTCTACTTCTGTTGGCCTCTCTTTTATCTAATAAAAGACTAGAAGTTTGTTTTCTGCAGAACTGTTTAAAGTGCAAGGTCTCTGACATGAACAACAGGAGGGAAATTTGAGGGCAGTGGTGTGGTATGGAACACAGTGAGTGAGGTTATGAATGCTGGGTATTGAGACCTTCTTGCCCTCTTCCATTTCACATTGATAGCAGCCAGCACTTCACTGTCTATGTAAGAAAATGATGCACCTTCTCTGGGAAATGTGCTATGTTGAGAAAGATTGCTACGGTTTGGCTCTGCAATACCCCTAAGAGTCTCATGTATTGGGATACTGTGGAGTACCGATGCAAACACACGTTAAGTGGTGAAGTCTGCTTGGAAGAGGTGGTTCACTGGGACATGACCTGGAAGGATCTATCCTAGCTCTCCCTTCCTCGCTGTCTCAGCTTCCTGTCTACCAGGCCACAGGAGCTTTTCCTCCTGAAAGGCTTCTTCTGCTTCCACCACTGCCACCTGCCCACGAATGAACTGAGAGATCTATTGCAACTGTGAGCTAAAATAGATCTCTGTTCCTTTAAATTGCACATACCGAGTATTCTGTCCTAGCAATGAAAAAGTAACTAAGACAAAGATACAACTCAGATATTCCTAAATTATCAACCCAGCCAGATCATCCTCCAGTGAAGCTCTCAGACAATATATTTCACTCACACTCAGAATTCCCAATAAAATCACTGTAATATGAGCAGGTGGCCAAGATTACAAAACATCTGTGATTAGTTACCAACATGGAAAACAGAAAAAAGACAAGGACAAAACGTTTTTAGAATCTTAAAAAATATTGCATGACATTCTTGTGTGAAAGAAAAAGTGATCAATAAAAAAAAAAAAAATCAGAGATAAGACTGGTGGTAAAGGCCTGCAATCCCAGCACCCTGAGAGGCTGAAACAGGAGGATCCCAAGCTCGATCCCAGGCTTAATAACTTACAGAGACTGTATTTCAAAATGAATTTTTTTTAAAAATGAGCTGAGGATATAGCTCGGTGTAAAGGTCCTAGGTTCAATCCTAAGTACTACAAAAAGAAACAACAAACAAACAAACAAATACTACACCAAATTTAAAAAATCAGATACCCAAAAGACAAATATTCAGAGAATTAAAAATGAGATACTAGAGATGGAGAAATAATAGCTAAAATGAAACAGTCAACAGAAAGCTTAAGTAATAAAATTGAGAAATATTTCATAATGTAGAAAAATTGAATAAATGGAAAAAGCCAGCCAGGCATGGTGGCACACATCTGTAATCTCAATGCTTGAAAAGGTCAGTCAGAAGAATCACAAGTTGAGGACAGCCTGGGCTACATGGTAATTTAAGACCAGCCTGAACTTTATAGTGAGACCATGTACCAAAAAAATAAAAAAACAAAAAAAAGAGGAGGAGGAGAAAGAATTATGACAAAGATGACAAATGGTAAATGCATGTGAATATCAGACCACTCAGATCTGTTCAACATTAATGGTCTAGTCCTAAAAGTCTAATATGCAAATATTAAGAGCTCCCAAGAAAAGGGAAAGAATTAAAAAGAACTCAAAATTTCCCCAATTTGAAGGATTTCAATTCTAGATAGAAAGCACCCATTGTAGGCCCAGCAAGACAAGCACAAAGAGTCTGTCTCTTGCCAAAGTATGCTTTCATTAAATTTCACATCACATCAAGAAAGAGACTCTCCAACCTCCCTAATAGGAAAAATAAATCCATTTAAAGGATCAGAAGTAAGAATCACTTTGAATTTCTTGGCAGTAATGCTGAAATTAGGAAAAGCATTGGTGAGATCCACTGATGTGCAAGATTTTAAGGATAAAAAGGTTATTGCATAGCTCAAAATATCTTCCCCAAATATCTCTCCAGCTGTTGTGGTAATTTTATCATGCATCAATTAATTATATCATATCTCTCAAGGAGGTAAAGCACAATTCCTTTCCCTTTGAATATGAGCTAGATTATGTGACTCACTTAGTGAGGGGAAAAAAAATTAGTAATTTCCCTATGGAAAAGCCCAGGATACACCAAGTTAACCAAAGGACCAGAGTTACCATCACTACTTCCACGGCCATGTTGGTATCATGCACATGACACAATGCAGACACTTTCCCCATAATCCATAACCCAGTATCAGCCAGAGAAAACACTGGAAACCACATGCATTTACAAAATAGTGACCCACAGTCTTCAAAGACTATTAAGGAAATACTCAGTAATTGTCACAGATTGAAAGAGATGATGATTGAATACAACCTGGAACCTAGATTCGATTTTAGAACCGACAAAAGATGTTATAGAAATAGTCTGAAATGCAACTAAAATTTATGGCTGGGTCAACAGCAGTATGCCAGTACTCATATCTTAATGTTGACAAACATGCTACAGTTACATAAAATGCTAACATTAGGAGAAGGTAGGTGTAGGTTACTGGGAACTCTTGAGAATTCTTGGTAACTCTTCTGTAAACAAAATTACTTCCAAATGAAATATTTTTTTCCACAAAGGCAAGGGCAAAACACTTTTAAATTTCTGAGGAAAACTGAGGTTCATGGATTAGAGTATACTGAGCTAAACTGTAGCTTAGTATCAGAGTGGAATGAAGACATTTGCACACTCTCTCCCCTGCACCTTTTTGCAGGAAGATATAGGAGAGTATGATCAACCAAATAGGAGGCTTAATGATGAAGAAGTACACAAAGCCTTCACAAAATAGAGGTATCATCATAAGAGATAAAGAAAAGAAAGAAAATTCCCAAAATGGTGGGAAAGGGAAAGCTCAAACTGATGCCACGCCAAGAATAGACAGCACTAGCACCAATGAGAGTAGATCAGAGGGTTCCGGAGAAATTCCTTCAACCAGGAGAAGTGAAGGTCTGAGATGGGAACATCCACAGAGAAGGTATAAACAGTTAGCAAAGATCAAATCTGTGACAAGGACACAAAAAAAATGGATCAGAAGGGAGAAAATTATAAATTTGAAAAAACAAAAAGTTTTATCAGTGCAAGAAATATCATAGTATATACTACATGGTTTATATCTAAATAAGTTACACAGTCATAATTACATAGACACTGAAAACAAAACATCATTTATAAACACGTTACTTGCAAATTTCAAGTAAATAATTAGCCAGTTGCTAAAAGGAAAAAGAAATGGAAGACTGCTATTTTTGTTAACCACAGATGTATTTAACTCTTTAATATTAATTTATATGCATATGAACATCTAAAAATAAAAATTTTAATGGGAAGATAACATCGATGCATAGGGCTTATAATTATTATAATCCTCACGCATCTCAAATTTAGAAAGGAGACCTATAAAATCAAATTGGAAATAAAATAATTTAGGCATTACCAATGTTTAGATCAATATGCACTTTTCCTTAAAACTCCCATATAAAACCTATGAGAAGGTAAGTGGAGAGAAACCAGTCTCACGAAGAGATGTCTTTGCCTTATGGTTTGGATGAAATGTCCCCCCAAAGCTCATGTGTTAAAGGTTTGGTCCCCAGTGCAATGTTAGAGGCAGGGCTTTAGGAAGATGAGATTGCACCCCTCTACTTATGGATAGGTACAAATGCTAGGTTGTTTCTTAATGAAGTGAAAAAATCAAAATAAGGTGGCCAAGATTTGATTACAGAAAAAGTTTGGGTTCGATACAAAGTACAACATAACTGTCAAAACTGACAGAATATAAATTGGTCTACTTTAGAAACATAACAAAAGCACCATAACTTAAAAGGTTGCAGCAGAAATTAAGATAACTTGTTTATTATATTTGATTCGCCAGTTAGATGGTAGTTATACTGATTACTGATCTTAAACATCCTTCCCAACACTGACCTAGAATAACTACTTATATGAAACATAACATTCTATTTCCTTGCCTGCCCACTCAAGAGAAGGATCTATTCAACAGTACAGGATAAAGTTTCATCTGAAAGTGACATCAGAGAAAAGAATCTTATGAAAGACTCTTTACATGCTAAGGTTCTGCCAGAAATATTTCACAGTATGAACCTAAGGAAGTGTGTTTGATGAAAGAGTTATGGTACTTTAGAAATAACTAAGTTTCGACTTCCCTTTCCAGCGAGAAATTTGGTGGAAAAATAAGGGTTTTTTTCTAACATATAATTCAAAAATATTTTGCCTCTAAAGAGAGCATGGTTTCTTTTCCAAAGATGAGAAAAAAGTGAGATGATTCTCAATTTCTTAATTTAGCTTGGGCCCATTAGGGAACTGAATTCTAAAAAGCAACAAGTCTTTTCAATGAGAGATGGACACATGATCTACCTTGTGTCTGGCAAAACATGCAGAAAGGAGGTCTTCATTCATAAAGGCAATAACAAATCAGTTAAAATTTTAACAAATTCTAAAGCAAGTATGGACTACCTTGTTGACATTAAATAGCTGGGAGACCAGATGCAAAAGGAGAGCTCAAACTAAACAGCTCATCCTCATGGGTTTCCGCTAAATGTCCAAAAGAAAAATGCAGGCAGGGTAGGAGATTGCTAGGAAGGGTCTCCCTCTGTTAGGGTTTGGATCAGGAATGTCTCACAAAAACCTCACATATTAGGATGTAGTGAGATGCCTCTGGAATCATGTGCTGCTAAGAGGTGGGGTCTAGGGACTGCAGGAATGGCACAGCAGTTAAAGCACTTCTCTAGCAAGCTCAAGGCCCTGAGCTTGATTCCTCAGCACCAAATAAAGCTGGGTGTGGTGGTACATGCCTATAATCCCAATACTCAGGAGGCTGAGGCGAGAAGATTACTCATGAGTCCAAGGCTAGCCGGGGCTACAGAACCCTGTCTCAAAAAAAAAAAAAAAAAAAAAGAGGTGGGGCATTTTTTGCAAGGGGTGGAGCACTAGAACTTAACCTAGAAGGGGCAGATTACGGGGATGGGACCTGGAAAGGTAACTTTGCCCTTCCTCACTCATTTGGCTTTCTGTCTGCCATGCTGTGAAGACCTTTTCTCTGACTAGATCTCTGCTATGTTCTTCCACCTTTGCAGGCCACCCATAATGGGACTGTGTGAGACTTTCTGAAACTGAGCTGAAATAAATCCTTCCCTCTTAAGTTGTGGATGTTGGGTATTCTGTCCCAGCAATGAATAACTAAGACATCCTCTTTAGCACAGCTTATGGCCAAGGAGGGTGAGTATTTTCTGCTAGGAGACAATCAAAAAGTTCCTCCAATTTCCCAAGACCCTTTCTTCACAAAAGCTTCAAAAATCCTATGCCACTGAGGGAGCAGTGGGAAATTATTCTGCTTCTAGACCCAAGGGAAAAATCTATTCCTTCTATGAGAGGAATTCAAACAAAACACATCTGTCTCATGTTAGAAGGATAGCTAAAAAAGCCTAGCATGCTACAATAATACCAGGGGTTATCTATCATTAGTGAGGGCTATGAAAATCTTCCCTGTTGAAACCAACATAAATACAAGGCAGAATTTGACTGCCACTGGAAGGAGAAGCTGAACACTGAAAGAGCTTCACCATTAGGGATTCAGAGACTAGGCCCAAAGCTTCCAAGACAAAAAAAAAAAAAAAAAAAAAAAAACCTCCCTGTGTACCCCAAATAGCCTACCATGATGTACCAAGTAATGGAAGTTTACCATAATAGTACAGAGAAAATAGTGAGGCTTTACCTATAGCATAACAATGCAAGAACCACTAGTACCTAAGAGTAGAGAAAAAATACTGAGAAAAACTCTTCAGCACACCAGGTCCCACTGTAAGCAAAGGTAACAGCAGTCCCTAGTTACTGGATATATACTACTCTTGAAAAAGGGGTCAACCCTCTAGTGCACTGAGGGTCAAAAAAAAAAAAAAAACAGCAACACAAAACCCAAATCTATTTCAACTTCTGATTACTCTAACTCAACCCCCCATATACCAGTGGCTTCCAGCCTGTCTAACAGACTTGCCCATTTCTGCAAGCAAATGTTGTTTAGTCTCTGCACTTTGTACATGATATCTGACAATCAACCTAAAAGGGAAGATCAAAATAAGGAAATGATGGTTCACTTGTAGAAAACACAAGGCAACTGACAATCTCCGATTTGGGATCATTCCTTCACAACTTCCATCTAAAATATAAAGCAATGAGAAATTACTTTAGGCAACTCCAGTTTGAAAGTAAATTCTATGAACATTAAGAGAGACTGTTTGTTTGGTCTGTTTAAATGCAAAGAGAGAAACTCTCTTATCTTTTAAAGTATGACATACCAAGTCCTTTTTTCCCTTAAAATCTTCCCAATTTCTCATCAAAAAATCATCTAAACTACTAAAAACTTCTTTTAATATTAAAGAAGAAAAATATAATCAAGGAATATCTACTGGATGACTCATAACAAACTAACATCAGTAATACAGAAAGCGTACAACATTAGTTTATTCAAAGAAAAACATGTAAAGCAACTCCTTTTCTCCTGGCAAGTGCCCATTTGATGACTTACAGTTGTTACTCCTGGTAGTTAGTTATTAGCAACTCTTACATCATGCCAAAAGGTTTTAAAACGAGAAAAGTGCACTTAAATGTATTTTTCTCTTACTGAAGTTTATCATTTTTGCTTGACAGTTAATGGACTCACTGTAACAGCTGTGGCGGTAGTACTAAGGACTGGTTGCAAATAATTCAAACAGTCTTTTGGAAGATTCTAGCACAAACTTTACAAACTCCTATTAGATCTCCCATTAGAGAAACTTCCCTTCACAGTATGCTTCAAAGTTTACGTCTATGATTATTTACTAATGCCTATCTAAGTTGTAACCCCTATAACTGAGACATGTCTTTTATTCTTACCATTGTCTAGCAAAATAGTGCCAGAAACAGTTTATCCTCAATAAAAGTCATTTTCAATATATTTATATTTGATAAATAAAATGAGTAGAGGCTTCCAGATAAAAAATGACTGACACATTTAAATTTCAGCCTTTCATATATCAATTCATATTATAATCAAAACCTCAGAAATACAACATAAAGAGAGAATACTGAAAGCAGCAAGAGAAAAACAGACATTAAGGCACACCCATTCAAATTACTGCAGTTTCTCAATGCAAACTTTAAAGGTCAGGAGAGCCTGAAGCAAAATCTTCTCAAGTTTTAAGACAGCAAGGAACAACCCAGGCTGTTGTATTCAGCAAAATTATCCCTCAAAATTGAAGGAGAAATAAAAAATTTTTTCATGACTAAGAATCCTTAAAGAAATCTGAGACCACAAGCCCAGCATTACAGAAAATACTTAAAGGAATCCTTGAAACAAAGAGACAAGCAGCAACAAAAAACATAGAGGAAAAGAAACATCTAAAGAGAAAATGTAACCAAAAAAATAGACATCAGTCATTTGATTGGTATCCCACTAAACAGTGCCAGCTTTCTCATAAAATCTGTGAAACGTCCCCATAATTATTATTTTATTAACATTTATTTGTAAAACATAATTACATTCAACATGGGAAATTGGTATAAAATCTTAATCTGTAAAACTTTTTTGAGGTATATGACTACATAGATATTTAGCTGCAGTTGGAGTGGCAGAAGCAATGGTTTTGGTTTGGGATATTATTAGTTTTAAAAACAGTAAAAAGAGTTGGTAAGTAAGTGGTTTGGGGGGTCTTTTCCTGAAGCTGTCATTGAGTGTTAAAAAATCACATAGCCTTAGTCCATTAGCAAGAACTCAGTTGGCTATTACTTCAACCTAAGACTCTTGAATTTTACCTTTCAATTTCATCTTCCATAACTAATTTTGTAATAATGAGCTTACTCATTTCTTCCTGTTTCTCTTCAGGAAATAACTTTTTAAAATTCTGAAATAACACAACGGAATACTATGCATCTATAAAGTCCAACAGCGTGGAGGCTTTTGCGGGCAAATGGAAGAAACTTGAGAACATCATGCTTAGTGAAGTGAGTCAGAAGCAGAAGGTGAAACATCAAATGGTCTCTCTGATATAAGAGACCCAGATCACAACTCTTATGGAACTTAAAACGAAAAACAAAGTGAAACAGGGGGTGTGGGGGGGACAAGGGAGAGAGGGAGGGGTGGGGAGGGGGTGGGACAAAAGGAGAGTGGAAAAGTCCTTGTCACCTTGACAAGATACGTATGTGCACAAAATCCTCAACTTCATTGTAAACCTTAAATCTTGCACTAATACATATCAATAAAATGAGGGGAAAATTCTGAAATAACTAAGTATGCCATTATATCTATTGCTTTATATGTGATATACTTTTATGATATAAACTTAAAATTGATTGACTAGACACACATTTAAATTTAACTCTTTCCTAAAAATCCCACAAAATGGCATAAATGATCTTTCCATTATGTTATAAATTCATAAGGAAAAACATAATGATAGAGAAAACAACAGAATTTTAAGAGATTAACAGTTGAGTGACAAATGACTTAGGTGACCAGAGAGAGCTATGTTTTGAAAAGCAATAAGAAAACAGAAAAACAGCCACACCCACTAGTACAAAACTGTAATCCCAGTACTCTGGGAGGCTGAGTCAGGAGGATCACAAGACCAAGCCCAACCTGGGCAACTTAGCGACTTATTGAGATCATGTTGCAAAGGCCTTGAACTCAATCTCCACCAAGAAAAAGAAAAAAGAAAAAAAATCTCTGTATACCAGAGAGTACAAAAGATATTCTGAAATTTGGTGAAATAAAAGAAGAAAATCTCTGTGAGTGGGTATGAAGACAGGGCTAAGAACAGCAAAGTTACTTGTCACTTTGGTAAGAAGCAAACAAAACTCTACACATCATTTCAGGACCATGAAAGTGATGCTCCCTTGCACATCAGCAAAAGTCATGTGTGGCTTCCAAAGAATCTTTAGATTAATGGAGAGAAGGCACAGAATGGGTGAAGGTAACAATGCCTCCAGCAGATACCTCAATGTCTCAACCTCACATATTTCCTGTTTCAGCTGCACATGGCTCTGACCAACTGGACACTCCACCTCCTTTCATGTAACTCTCCTTCTAGCCCCAGGATATAACTGTTGAAGTCACTATGAACTCTTCTCAGCAAGCACATCATACATGCATAACCCAAAATCAAGAGGAAGTTATGCCCTGTGGAACAAATACCAAAGGGAGACTAGAACCAATGGATAAGTCCATTTCCCTTCCCTGCCCTGGAGGAATGGCCCTGATGATGCTATATATGCTTCTTGGTGGCAGTTCAGAGGATTAGCCAGTCAGTCATACCTAGCAGCAGTCATCTCAACCACCTCTTCCTCTGCACTCTCCTGCCTTCATGTTTGACATGTCAGTTCCTCCCTCCTCTCAAAGATCCGATTCCTTAATAGAATGATGGCATGTACACCTTGGCTTCAATTTTAGTGTGTGTGTTTTTTTTTAACCCAGGCTAAAACAGTGGCCCTAATAGTCTTTTGTTGTTGTTTGTTTTCGAAACAGAGTATCCCTCAATAGTGTGAACTCATTATGTAGCCCAAAGTGGGCTGGAACTCAGGGCAATTTTCCTGCCTCAGATTTGTGAGTGCTGGGATTACAGAGATACACTAATATCCCCAGATTATGTGGTGCTGGAGAATCAAACGCAGGACTTTGCATTTGCTAAACAAATGCTCTAACCACTGTGCTACTCCTCCAGCCTGTGGCACTAGCAGTCTTAAAAAGCATATTCAACTAATAAAAATGTCAATGCTTATGATAAATCACTAAAATTAATAAAGCCATGACCAGTACTTTACACATAGTGGAAAAGTACAGTCCCTGCTCTAAGAGGAAATAGCTTTTGTACCAGGGAAAGCCTGTGGAAGATCTGGCGAGGACTGCAGAAGAGTATCAGGGCATACGATGAGGGGCTGGGAACAGGGTAAGTGGACTTTAAGGCTACACAGGAAAGATTTTTACAGACATAGAGGAGACACATCTGTATGTCAATGCACTGGCAAAAATACCTGAACCTGGTCCTTAAAACCTGTTGAATGGCTCCCTGAAATCTGAACATGATGACAGTCTACCATGAGTTAGATAAGAATGCCAAAGCTTCTGTGACACAGTTCTGAGGAGGGTACGTAGAAAGTTTGGGAAGCTGGGAAGGCTAAGATGGACTTAACCATGTAAGCTGAGAACCTACTGCCTGATTATGCTCCCTGAGATGACCAAGAGGACACTTCCTTTACAATATCAATATAGAAAATACTCCTGAGACAAGAAAGACTGGCATTTTTTACAGATGCTTCTTAGCAACTAGAGGTCCTAGAATAGCAGCAATTCAAAAATGAGTAAAGACTATATAGATGCACTTAACCATCAGAGGCAAAGAGGAGGTAACTGGAGGAATGGCACAGTGGTTAAAGTGCTCGCCTAACAAACACAAAGCCCTGAGTCTGATTTCCCAGCACCACACAAGCAGGTCATGGTGGCACATACTTGTAATCCCAGCACTCAGGAGTCTGAGGCACGAGAATTGTCCTGAGTCCAAGGCTAGCCTGGACTACTGAGAAAGATCCTGTCTCAAAAAAAAAAAAAAAGCTATTGTTAGTGGTGCTGCTATGAACATGGGTATACATATATCTCTGTTATATGTTGTTTTGGCCTCTTTTGGATGTATTCCCAGGAGGGGTGTCACTGGATTGAAGGGGATATTTATTTCTGGTCTTTTGAGAGAAATACCCATCAACAGACCCATGGATACACAAACTGTTACACAATGGAATACTATGCATCTATAAAGTCCAACAGCACGGAGGCTTTTGCAGGCAAATGGAAGAAGCCTGAAAACATCATGCTTAGTGAAGTGAGTCAGAAGCATAAGGTGAAACATCGAATGGTCTCTCTGATATGAGACTCTTACGGAACTTAAAACGAAAAACAAAGTGAAACAGGGGGGTAGGGCAGGGAGGGAGGGAAGAGTGGGTAGGGGGAGGGACAAAAGGAGAGTGGGAAAGTCCTTTTCACCTAGACAAGGTGTGTAGGTGCACAAAATGCTCAATTTCATTGTAAAACTTAAATTTTGCACTTATACATTTCAATAAAATGGGGGTGGGGGGAGTTCCCAGTTCCTGGGAAGTACAGCAAAAGAGATTCTTTTCCACTAGGGCTGTAGGAAAGATCGCATTGCATTTGAATCTACAGAGCTACAACTGCTACCTGGTCAACTGAATTCTTAAAGCCAGTGGACCAGAAGAAAAATAAATAAATTGTACTGCTAGAAGTAAAGGACTAACAAACTAATATTGCTTCTGCACAGTGGAGATCAACAGAGCATTTCAGGTTTGGGCATTGACCATACAGAGTGATAAATGTGCGAGTGTAACTAAAGTAATCACAGCCTGAGAGGAGCAACAGTCAACTACAGACTCCTATAGGAAGGAAGTCTAGTCACCTTACTAGGCAAGCAACCCAGGCTATGCAAATCACTAACCAAAAGTGAAAGGAAATTATTAGTTGTGGAGCAAGAAGAGGATGTATATCAGGCACTGTCTTTATATCTGCTACAGCAATGAGATCTAGAACTTGTTTCATTAACCCTCTTGTCTGAAATTATTTAGAAATTTGGATTGATCAACATTTTTAAAGAGGATTCTGTGGGTGACTAGACTTACTTCCTCACTCATGGAAAAAAATAATGGGAATTTGAGTAGTAAAAAGAATGGATGGCATTTCTAAAAACATTTTTCTTTCATCATTTCTGAGTCTCTGAGCATATATGGTTTCTTATCCCAGCTCTGTATCAACTTTGACAGACCTCATATAGATGTAACCCAATCAACAGAGGAATACCTCATGCCTGTACCATTTCTCTCATCTCCTGCCCTAAGGTTTCCATGTTATGTTGCTTTGAGATGCCACAGCAAGTCAGCAACACACATGCACACCCATCCCAGAAGTCTGAGTACATTAGTAGCTTATGGACAACCTATGACCAATGGAAGGCAAGAACTAATGGATAAGTTCTTCCCACTTTTTTCCTAAACACTTTAAAAATATTTAGACCATTTTCTGGGAGTGCAGTCCCATAGATAAAGCAATCAGTCACACTCCCTCATGGATAGCACAGTAACATATCTTTGTGTTGGTTCTCTTTTCCTTTCTTGTTTTACTCTTTGTCCCTCACCATGGCCCACTGGCATTGTCCTCCCCTAATAAAGTGATAGAACATAACCTCCCTACTCAGGCTGTATTGTGGGGCATGGTTAAATCTAGGCTACTACCTATACCTAAAAGATAGAAGTAGATCTGCACAGTAGGGCATGCCTGTCATCCATCCTAGCTACTGAGAAGACTAAACAAGAGGATCACAATTATCAAGGCCAGCCAATGCAACTTAGTGAGACACTGTCTCAAAACAAAAAAAAAATAAAATGAAAAGGGATGGGGATTGTACTGGTTACTTTTTTATTACTGTGACTCAATACCCGACATCCACAAATTTAGGCGAGGAAAGGTTTATTTTAGCTCACAGTTTCAGAAGGACACAGTCCATTCAGGGGCGGCTGGCAACAGTGGAAGTACATGGCAGAGGCAGAAGTAGAGGCAGTTCCTCAAGACATGACAAACAGAAAGACAAGTTCCATCAAGTCCAATCTCCATCCAGAGGAAGGTAGCAGCATATATGTGTGTGTGTGTGTGTGTGTGTGTAGTGTGTGTGTGTGTGTGTGTGTGTGTAGTGTGTGTGTGTAGTGTGTGTAGTGTATGTGTGTGTGTGTGTGTGTGTGTGTGTGTGTGTGTGTGTGTGTGTGTTTCCAGGTCCCATCCCAGAAATCAGCACTTCCTGGATGCAGATGTGGAAGGTATGGTAAGCCTTTACTACATGCCTGTAATCCAATTTACATGCCTGTAAGAGAGCCCTCCAGACTGGGCAACAATCTCCCAACAGCATATGATTCCACAGACCATTTATAATATTCAAATATCTGAGACTTTTGGGGGATAGTCCAGATCCAAATCACTATATCCTACCCCTGGTTCCCAAAAGATTCATGTCCTTCTTCCGATGCAAAATGCATTTAGTCTTTCTCTACGAGTTGCCAAAATCTTAATAATTCCAGTACTACTAGAAAAAAAAGTCCAAGCCCAAACATCCAAACATAAGGCAAACCCTTAGCTGTGAGCTCCTATGAAAATCATAACTCACTGAATCATATTTAATCTGCAAATACAATACCCAGGTTAGTAGTCATGCCTAACATAGCACAACTGCACTAAGTCCAAACGGAAGTGCAATACATTCCCCCCCCTCTTTTGAGAACAGAGTTCCTTTTAAAGCTTAAAGACCTCCAACATACAATGACATAGGATAACCATTTCCATTCCAAAAGGGAGGAAGGGGAGGATAGAAAGTAATTGGACCAAAACAAGGTCTAAACCCAGCAGGCCAAGGGTTAAATCCTGTAGCTCCATGTTCAGGACCTGGAATAAACTGTGGTGGAGTATGAACTTCAAAGAACTTGGGTGACCCCATCCCTAGTGTTGCTGCTTGCTACAAATTCCATCTTCTTTCCTTTGGGCTTGATTCACTCACGGCCTGCAGCTCCTCTCAGCTGATAATCCATGCTCCTGGCTTTTCCAAATTTGGGGGCTCTCCACTGCACCTTAGGCTTCTCATTTACAATTTCACACATTGCCCTCCCAGGGGCACACTGCTTGGCCTCCAAGGCCTTCCTCTGAAACCTGGGTGGAAGCCTCCATGAACCCACAACTCTTGCACTCTGTAAACCTGTAAATCCAGGACCACATAAACATTGCCAAGACCTACCACTCTTGTTTCCTTGAGCCATGGTGGCAGCATCATCTGGGTGCCTGGATGGTGGAAATACCAGAGAGTTAAACACTGGCAAACATTTCCCTCTTTGGCCCTACAAGGAACCCTGGGGCATTCTTCACAGAATAAAATCTTTTGCCTTTTCACTCTTTAATTGGTAATGGGTGGGATCTTGCCGATTCCTGAGACACCTGAGACACCATGAAGGCCTCTTTCTTACAGTCCTGATTCCAAATACTTGGCTTCTGTTTAATGTCAGTCTCTTTAACAAGCATGTCCTTTTTCACTCCAGACTGCAAGCTTTTTACAACTGTTGTCTCTGTCATTGTCTCCTGTCCTTCACCATAGACTTGGCTAAAAGCTGCAAACAGTACCTAGGTGGCAGCCTGAATATCTGGCTGCCTTGACATTTTTCTCCACCAGATTAAGCAGTTCACCACCCTTAATCTCAGTTTCAGGCAGAGTTTCTGGACAAGGGCAAAATAAACAACAAACTTTCTGCTAAAGCATAGCATGCCTAATTTTTAGGCCATTTGCCAATACAGTTCTCCATATCATCTGAAATTTCCTGAGCCTGGTTTTTCTGATCCACACTTCTATTGGCATTCTGGTCTTCTGAGTTCTGACCAGAATCTCCCAACAAGTTCATCTCAGAGCACTCCAAGGCCTCTCTAGCTGGCATCCTCAAACCTTTCCAAACTCTTTCTTCAAACCAGTTCCAAAGGGTTCCAAACCACATTGTCAGGTAAAGTCACAGAAACAACATCACTCTTCTGGTACCAATTTCTATTCTAGTTACTTTTTCAATGCTATTACTCAATACCCAACATACACAAATTTGGGAGATGAAAGGTTTATTTTAGCTCACAGTTTCAGAAGGTCACAGGCCATTCAGGGGCAGCTGGCAACAGTGGAAGTACATGGCAGAGGCACAGGTGAGGGTAGCCCCTCAAAACATTACAAACAGGAAGCCAATTTCCGCCAAGTTCAATCTTCTTCCAAAGGAAGGGATATATATATATATATATATATATATATATATATATATATATATATACCCAGGTCCCATCCCAGAGATCAGCCCCTCCTGGATCCAGGTTGTGGAAAATGTAGTAAGCCTTTACTATAAGCCTGAAATTCAAGTTACATGCCTGTAATCCACCCCTCCAGACTAGGCCCCAATCTCTCAACAGCACATAGACAATCTATAACATTCAAATACATGAGACTTTTGGAGGACATTTCAGATGCAAACCACTATAGAGATTTTGCTCGGTGGTAGAGTGCCCCTGGATTGGATCCCTAGTACCATGAAAAAAATGGGAGTGGTGCAGTATTGCATGCACCCTTCAACACTGAGTGGCTGAATGCTGCACACTTAGCTTTCTTCCACTCAGGGGAAGCACACTTGTAACCATGCCAGCTTCTCCCCTAAAGAAAAATAGAAAAACAAACCAACAAACAGTTTAGTTTGTCTAAGGCAGTGGTTCCCAACCTTTTTGACATCAAGGGCTGGATTGGTTGAAGACCATTCTCCTGAAGACAGGAGGTAAGAGTAAGGGGATAAAGGGTATTCTTGTCATTGGTAGACTTGGAAATGGCAAGCAGTGGCAAGAGGGAAACAAGGAGCAAAGTTCCATCTCCTGTCAGATCAGCAGTGACACTGGAACCTAACAGAGCTTCTTCTGCAGCTCTCCTTCCCACTGATCTCTCCCTGCAGCCTGGTCCCTCCAAGGCCACAGACTGGCACCAGTCCACTGCTTGGGGGTTGGGGACCAGGGTTAAGAACACAGCAAGATTAAATACTTAGCAGACCCAATAAAATAGCCTAAAGATATCTGAAGTAAATACTGACAAAACTAAAAGAAGAAACAGGTGGGAACAATTATAGTTGAATATTCAATATATCTCTGAATGAAGAGTAGAAAAGTTCATAAAGGATACAGACTTAAGTAGCAATATCAATTAACTTGATCAAATTGACACTAATACACTACTCCCTAAACAACTGCAGAATGAACTTTTCACACGCATATAAAGTATTTACCAGAACAAAGTACACATCATAATATAAAACAAGCCTCAAAATTTAAAATAATTCAAGTTATGAAGTGTTTGTTGTCATAAAATAATGGAATTACATTTTAAAATAGCATAAAGATAGTTGGAAAACCTACAAAGATATCAAATCTGTCTTTGCTACCATTTTGCTGCTACAAAATACCCAACATGCACAAATTAAGGGAGGAAAAGTTTATTTTAGCTCACAGTTTCAGAAAGTCAGTCAATTTATGGCAAGCGGCAACAGTTACACTCTGCACATGGTGGGGGTATAGGTGGAGGTAGCTCCTCAAAGCATTGCAAATAGGAAGCCAGGTCCCCAGAAGGATGAAAGTAGCTTATATCCTTCAAGGTCCTGTCATAGTGATCTGACCCTTCCAGGTCCAGCCTCAATGGTTCACCCCTTCCAGGTTTAAACCCTAATCCAACACATGCCTGTAATCTATAATCTGCCATATGCCTGTCTTCCACCACACACCTATTATCCAACAAATGTCCATAACCTACCTCTCCAGACCAGGCTCCCATCTCCTAAGAGCACATGATTCCATAGATAATCCATAACATAAGTTAAATGGATCAAAGACCTAAATTAAGAAGGTAAAACAAATACATGAGACTTCTAAGGGAAATTCCAGATCTAAACCACAATAAACTCTAAAATAAAATTTAAAAATCCATGGATCAAATAAGAGATCACAATGAAAATTTTAATTGTTTTAAAATTAATACAATCCAAATTTGTAGGAGGTAACTAAAGAGTAATCAAAGGAAAATGTGTAACATTATACAGGTATATTAAAATAAAAGATCAAGGCACCCGAGAATCTGGTGCCCAAGGATAGCTTGCCTCTTGATTCATAGGTGGCCATCTTGCCATGTCTCCCATAGCAGAAGAGGCAAGAGAGTTCCCTGGGGACTGTGAATAAGAACACTATTCACACTCACGAAGGCTCCACTCTCTTGACACAATTATCTTCCAAAGGTGCCACCTGTGAATATCACCACACTGGGAATTAGAGATTCAACACATGAATTTTGAGGGAGATAGAATTTATAGCACCTTGAGCATGGGTTTTGCTTCTTACTTGATTCTAAATAATAAAATATTGCAACTGCAACAGTAGAGGTTCTATGTGATTATGTGTATGTGGTTATATATGTAAGACTGTGCCACTGTGGTCTCAGTGCAGTCTCTGGCTTTCCAGCTGACTTTGAGAAGAAAGTAGCTATTCTGGGGAAGCCCACATGGCAAGGAGACTGTAGGTGGCCTCTAGGAGCTGAGGGCAGCCTCCAGCCTTCTATCAGCAAGACACCAAGCTTGAACATCCAGACGCTAATCCAACCCTGACTAACATTTTGATATAAGCCTTGCAGAGGATCCAGCTAAGCCACAACCAGAATCCTGACACACAGACACCGGGAAGTGGCAAATGTATACTGTTTTAAGCCCTTAAGTTTGTGATATTATTTTTATACACTAAGAGATACTAGGTTGTATGTACTTATCAGAGGGAGACACAGAGAGAAACAGAGTAGAGAAATGGGAAATTCATATGATATTCTAGAGTATTTTCTATATTCACAACAATTGAAATTACTAGGAACTGCAAGATAAAAAGCAATCAAGAGTTGGAAAAAGTCATATTATTCCTTTGTTTTCTTTGGCAGGAAAAGAAAAAAATGAAGAAACTTATACTTAAGTAACAGCTTACTATACATTATGCTGTATATAAGCCATAACAAATTGCATAAAAGAAAGGCAAATGAGAACTGACCTAATACCCTTTAATTTACTTTAATGGTATGGTTTATTTTGCTTTTCAGTGATAAGACATTAGCATTTAAAATTGTAACTAGCTAGTTAAAATGCAAGCCAAGTCTTCTAATCATCTTCTCTGATGACTTATCTGTGAGCAATGAGCACACAGGATGAAAACCTATACTATTTAGTTTTCCTCACTTGGTCCAAAGAGAAGAACATTCAAGTTTAGCATGTTCAGGCACTCTGCAATGCTACCAACAGATGTTTATTGTGGAAAGGGAGAAAAGGATGTATTCTCTTGTATCTTCCACCACCACACACATACAACAATAGTAGGAACTGAACTCAGGACCTTCACAATGAGCTACACCCTAAACCCACTCCCTTTTTTTTGAGATATAATCTCAACATATAGCTAAGTATCCCAGGCTGGGCTTGAATTTGGCAATCCTCCTACCTCAGCCTTCCAGGTAGTTAGGATTACAGGCATATGCCACCACATCTGGCATATATATTCTCCTGTATGGGCTCTCTCTCTCTCTCTCTCTCTCTCTCTCTCTCTCTCTCTCTCTCTGTGTGTGTGTGTGTGTGTGTGTGTGTGTGTGTGTGTGTGTGTGTGTGTAAGGGAGTAAATAAAAGAGTGATGGTAGGAAACAGGGAGATAAATTTGTGGAGAAAAGAAGGGGATAAGGGGATGTAGTGGGCAGGGGACAATGCAATATGTATATACACCAATTCCACAAGTTGAATGAAATATGTATTATAAACACAAACTAAAAACTAATAAGAGGAATATTTTGGGGGAAAAAATAAAAAGCTACCTATCACAACATTGAATCCCCTAGTAATCATTCCAACATGGCTTCTGTGAAGTACAAGAACAGTCAGGATTTGCACAGCTTGTTCCATTCTCTTTGAATACAGTTTATAAACTTTGAAATGATAACCCAGGCAAATCACCACCCACAGAAATTCTATTTTATTCCTTGATATTCTGAGAACAAATAATTGGTATAGCATGGGCAATTAATGTTGTCTCTGCTCTCTCATGTGGTTTTTGTTCTGCAGTTGAGGGGAAAGTGTATCATTTTTTTCCTGTGATGTGGCTCTATAAATTACATCATAAAGGAAGTCATCAGAAAGCAGGATGCATTCTGAGAGTGATGTAATATTTAGTGTTCCTACTGCTGGGTGAGACACTTAGCAAAAACTAAATACTTTTATGAGTTAAGATTTTATGTAAGACCAGATTTTAAAAATCTAAATTCTCACTGTCAACATTAGAAAAGTAATATTTCAAAGATTTTAAACTTGTCTGTGAATGTGTATATATATATATATATATATATATATATATATATATATATATTTAAAAAATTCTACATGAAAGCCCCATATACTATATAATAATATCTAAAAATACTTTCACACACTCTTACTTTTATGTTTGACTTTAATTAATGTGGTAGCCAAAGTAAATATTTAAATATATAACAAAAGTTGTTTGCCTTTAGCAAATTTAGTTAAGGTATTATTTATATATGATAGTCATGCAAAAATATGGATAACAGGCAAGTGATGCGTGGAGGCCATTTCATTTTTTCAAAATTCAATCACTTTGCTTCTTTGAAGAATTTCATATTAACAAAATCAGTTAACCATAAAGAAGGACTATTCACATTATGAATGAATAAAGTAAGCAATGCTAAGAGCAACCTAGAAATCTGAAGATATTACTAAGAACTTTGTAGCAATTTAAGAAAAAAGTGGATGGAGAAATAGCACATCAGTTACAGTGCTTGCCTAGTAGTATGAAGGCCCTGAGTTCAATTTCCTAGCACCACATAAGTCAAGAGAAGTGAAGCACACCAATAATCCTGGCATAAGAGGATGAGGCACAAGGACTGCCATGGAGGGAGGCTGGACTACAGAGAAAGACCCTGTCTCAAACAAAACAAAATGAAAAATAAGAAAAAGCAGTCTTAAAATTATCCCAATCAGAGACTTCAAAAGTGCATGACAGCCTATTGGGGTTCACACTCAATGGCTCCTCACAAACTCATCCAATAGACTGAGATACAGTTAAAAAAAAAACTATCTTCTCAACTTAGGTTGGAAAAAGCAAGATCTCTAGGAATTAAA
Source organism: Ctenodactylus gundi (assembly GCA_004027205.1). Lineage (NCBI taxonomy): Eukaryota > Metazoa > Chordata > Mammalia > Rodentia > Ctenodactylidae > Ctenodactylus > Ctenodactylus gundi. The sequence continues at coordinate 531,750 of PVKB01000911.1, forward strand.
AGGAAGACATGGGGAAGTTGGAAACATCCAGGAAGCATTGCCCTGTCAAAAGAGAGGGAAACAAAGACAGATGGGAGAAATCTGCCTAAGGAGCTGCATATGAAAGAGATGGGCTAGAGGTGACTGGACTGCTGGGTCCCTTTCACTGCCTCCTCCCAACACAAAACTCAGTGGGTTTCAGCTCCCCTCACCCAACCTCATACATGCTCGGAGAAATGCTTGGGCTTGTCCATTAAAGTGAAGACCCTCAAGCAGACTAAAGCATTCTTCTGTGGATTCAGGCACAGAAGAAGTCTGGGTAGATCTCAACAGCAGACACCAACAAAGACTAAGCAGGGAACCACAGCTGGCCAGTCAATGGCTAATCTCCCCTCCCCCATATCTGGTGGACAGAAGCCTCCAACAGCAAAGGAGAAGGAAAACAAATACTTGTCAGGATGACTCAATATAGTGAAAATTTTTGGACTCATCTGAATTGTTCTTTTAAAGACCAGGCTTCTTTAATCCAAACTGACATATAATCTTTAACGATGGAATCATGAAAAGACAAGGAGACAGGACACTAATAATAATAATAATATAAACATCTAACTCTCCAGAAGCAAATATCATGAGTCCTGAAATAGTGGAACTTATTGGAAAAGAAGACCAGCTAGTAAGTTCAAAGAAGACACACTTACACAACAACAAAAATGATTAGTGAGCTCGAGGAAGAGTTTACTAAACAAAAAATGGTCTTAATTGATAAAAAGTTTATTGCATTTATAAGACACAAAAGTTGGCTGTGGTAAACAAGGCAATGCAAGATATGAAAGAACATTTCTTTATGGAAGTAGAAAATATGAAAAGAAACCCAGCTCAAATTCAGAACATAAAAAATGCAACTGAAAGCTTGGGAAGCCAACTCAAATGTTGCAAGGACAGGATATCAGATTTTGAAGTATTGAGTGATGGTTGGTAAATTAAATGATGCATTCAGGAATAACCTGGAAACTGGATAAAACAACTGCTAAAAGATGCAAAAAGAACCTACCTCAGAATTATAGGAGTGAGTGATTAAATACTACATGGTATTAGCACAAAAAATAGATTAATCAATGGAACAGAACTGAGGATATAGAAATAACTTCAAGTACTTAAAGCCATTCGCTCTCTGACAAGGGAGTCAAAAACAAACACTGGAGTAAACATAGCCACTTTAACAAATAGTAAGAGGAAATCTGGTTAGCCACATGCAGAAAAATGAAAGAAGACCCACTTCTTGCACTGCATGCCTAAATGAAAAAAAATGAATCAAACACCTAGACATGAAAATAATCAACTTGTTGAAAGAAAAAACAGGCAAAACCCTTAAAGACACAGGTATAGACAAGGACTTTCTCAATAAAACACCCAAAGTACACGAGATAACACCAAAAATTAACAAAAGGGATTACATTAAGTTAAAAAGCTTCTAAACAACAAAGGAAGCTATCAAAAGAGTGAAGAGAGAACCAATATAATGGGAAAAAAGTTTCTGTTACCTACTGCTCAGACAGCAGACTACTATCAAGAATATACAAAGAACTGAAAAAATTTAGATCCCCCCACCCAAAATAAAAGACCCAATCAAAAAGTGGGTAACTGAAACGAATAGACAGTTCTCAGAATAAGTCTCAATGGCCAATGAATACATGAGAAAAGATTCAATGTCAGGGTGGAGCCAGGAAGGCTGCTCCTGAAGAAATCAAGTTAGGAGGCAGAAACCCAGAGGAAAGAACTCAAGACTACAACAAAATCTAAGGACCAAAGGCAAAAACAAGGTTGGAGGATCAGGAGAGCTCCTGACTGGGTTCTCCCCAAGCCCCCAAAAAGCTTTATTGTGCTGCTGCAGAAATACACTTCTACACACTTCCAGTAGCACCAGGGAAACAAAGATCAGCCCCATGGCTCTTCCATGCCCACATACCTTGGCACTGTGGTGAAGCTGGCTGTCCTCTCCCATGTGGAAGATGCATGAGAGCTATGGGATAAAGCAAGCCAGGCAGCAGCAGCTTAAGCCACACTTAAGCTGTAGAGAGGGTGAGTCCTTAATCCTATCAGCCCCACCATGCACCCTAAAGTGGCATGAGGCAGATAGCATTGTAAACAGAAACTGGTCCAAGACGCCAAGGACTGTGAATTATGAGGAACTGGTAAGGAATTTACTTTTCTGCCCAGATCCCTACACCAGAGGACTTGGCTTGCCCTAGGCATGACTGATAGGGGACAGATGGCTTCTGGGGGGGGAATAGACCTTGACAAGTACAGGGGGTGGAATGACCTATGGACCATGAATTACACTATCAATATCAACCAGAGTCACCTGGCAAGCTCAGGGAGAAGTTGGTGCACCTTCTACAAGCCACCAGGACTGGCTGGGAACAACGCACACCCATTTGGGAAATCTCCAGGAATAGTGGCCAGGTAGAATGTTATCAGACTGAGAGTGGCTACAATTGGTTTCATACAAAAATGCAGAAAGGTAATTATCTTTTTGTTGTTGCTGTTGCTGTTGTTAGTTGATCAACTTGTATTTTAGCTTTAGTTTTGTTTGTCTGCTTGGGTTTTTTATCTTTTATTATTTTAGGGCTTTTTCATGCAACTGATCAGATTTTCTTATTTTTAATTCTAAGTTTTTATTTGTTTTTATTCTTTTTCTATGTGCTCTTTTTATATATCCCCTTTCCTCTCCTACCCTTTCACCACCTTTGTCTCTTTATTAGTTTGCTTCTGAATCTGTCCCTCTCTTCATTAAAACTCTTAGCACCTCTTCATAAATCTTTATGCAGATCTGGAAGCTATACTTTCTCTAACTTATCCACAATTCTCTCTAACTCAACTGAATATTACTTATAGTGCTTTTCCCTGTTATTCTCTGACTAGAGTAGAAGTATTGCCAGACTTTTCTCTATCGTATAAATACTTCTCTACTTTCTATTTCATGCCTAAAGTTAACTCCTTATTTTAGTCTGCCCTTTCCCTACTCCAGTATCTCTATTAACAGAATTTTTAAGTATCAATAATTTACAATCATACAAAGAGACTAACAGAGACATATTATCTGTATACTGTTTAGCTGGTAATAAACTAGCAACATAGTTTTGTGTATATATTGCTGTTAATAATATGGTGGCACCATGAACAAATTTCTTTAATAGGATACCAGCATCCAGTACAGACATCACCATTACTAGTTTACAACATAATTAGAAGGTTAAGTAGAGTTGAGTGTATATATAATTATTAAACTAGCATAAATACATAGGTAGTAGGAAACAAGTATAAATCTAGATACAAGTATATGTCACATTGCTAAAAGGTGTACAGTGGGTGGACCTAATAATAGTGGACAACCTCTAGTAGTTTGGATAAGCTTATACAAGCAATATAAAGCTCTATTATTTTAATATCTCTGTCATATTACTGATATTAATATGCACTTCAATAAGTATACTTCAATATTGGGCTTCCTCAGATATACATTAATTGTATGCTGCACCTATTAATGCTGTGGGTAGAAGAGTTAAAATGGTAAATTAGTTACTAGATTCTGCTAGTAAGTTGTTAGTATTAGATAGTACTATGAATGTAAACTTTTATTCAAAGTGTAAATATTAACATTGATAACATCCTTCATATCCAAGATATGCTAACAAATATTTTGCCTGTGGACTATATATATAATTCAGTCTTCTGTTCCTCCTTCACTAAACATGGAGGGCATTAAGGTCTCAACAGAAAGCTGGTAATTGACAATACCTTCAAAAGTAATAATTAAATAAATTGAAAACAGTCATTACTTCTAAAACCTGAATGAACACAAGGAAACATTTAAGGCAGAAAAAAAAGATTCTAACAAAAGAATATTTGGAGTCCATCAACAACACCTAAGCTTCAACCCATTGCAGTAGAACCATGGGAAAATGAGGTAATAAATAACCTACAAAAAGGCCTGACATCACAGAAACTGTTATCAGGAATATTAAAGTAGAAGAATCTACAGACAGTAAACACGAAAAAAGAAGTTAATTTACTGGTCAAGAAGCTCATACAGAACACAAAACAGATGCAGAGAACCTCGAAGCAGACGTACTCAAAGAAATGATAGCCATTAATAACAAATTAGAGAATTATAAAGAATAGATGATGAAGCAAATCAAGAAATTAGGGCATAGTATGGCAGAGATAAAGATATAATGAAAGATGAACACCAAGATATAAAAAAATTCACAGGAAAAAATAAGTAACCAGCTTGAACATTTTGAGGGTAGATTATCAGGTCTTGAAGATAAAGTGGATAAACTGTAACGTACAGCCAACAAAGACCATTGAAAAAAATGGATGACTCAAAGAGAAACAACCTCACAATTTTGGGCCTAATGAACAGAGTCAATAAAACTGTGGAAAAGTTTTTCATGAATTTAAGGAAAGAAATGAACATTGAACAATTGCCAGTATTCAGAACTTTAAACAACTTTAACCAGAAAAGGACATCCTCATGACATATCATAATTAAAATCCTAGAGACCCAACACAAAGAGAATATTAAAAAAAAAAAACAGAACCAGTATGAGCAGCCTCATTGGGTGCACAGCCCTCCCCGAGCGCTGCTGGTCCTTGCACAGGAAGCAGGGGCCGGCAGGAGCTGGTAGGAGCTGCATAGGAGTGGACTGAGGGGGCACACAACAGTCCCGTGCGCCATGGAACCTTACAGTGGATCCAGTTTCTGGCTGGTGCCAGGCAGAGCTGAGCAAGAGTAGACCAGCAGGACTGCAGCGCATATCCCCACTGCCCCTCGCCTCGGGGGTCAGCGAGGAGGATGTGTTCTCCCAGCACCGGACAGAGCCATACCAGGGAGAACCACATAGGGAAATTCACAGACAGACAGACACAGACAACCAAAGACAACAGAACCATGAGGAAACATGGAAATAAATCTCCTCCAAAAAGTATTGACACACCAGAAGAGCATACCAGGAATCCTGAAAATGCAAAAGGTAAAGATGAAAATGGCACAAATTATGGTAACTTCCGGGCCCAGAAATACATCGAATTAATGCAGGAATTAAAGCAGGAAACGATGCAGGAAATGAACAACATAGAACAAGAGCTACACCAAGACCTAGCTAAGCTAAAAGCAAGCTTTGAGAAGCAAGTAGAGGAGATCAAAGAAGAAATGAACCGAAAGATAATAAAGGCAATACAAGAAATGAGAGAAGAACACAACAGAGACATAAAAAAGAATAAATACAAATATACAGGAAGTGAAAAACACACAGGTCACAATAGGCAACGATATCGAACAATTTCAAACTAGATTATCAGACTTAGAAGACAAAACGATGGAGCAGGAACAGAAAGAACACGAAGACCACAAAGTAAAAAAAGATGAAAGTGAATCATTACAACAACTGATAGATGATTCAAAGAGAAACAACCTCAGAATTATGGGAGTCCAAGAGAAGACCGAGGATGAAACAAAAGGATTAAACATCATATTCAAGGAAATTATGGAAGAAAATTTTCCAAATCTAAGAAGAGAAATGAACATTGAATTACTACAGGCAGAAGACAGCTTCATCACGACACATCATAATTAAAGTACTAGAAAGTCAAAACAAAGAGAGAATACCGAAAGTGGTAAGAGAAAAGCAGAAGGTGACCTACAATGGTAAGCCAATCAGGATAACTGCAGACTTCTCAATTCAGACTCAAAAAGCCAGGACACCACGCAGCAATGTCATTCAAACACTAAAAAGAACACAAATTCCAACCAAGATTACTATACCCAGCAAAACTATCTTTTAAACTAGAGGGAGAAATTAAAATCTTCCATGATACAGAAAGCTTAAAGAAACCTGCTGCCACTAAGCTATCACTGCAGAGGATTCTCGAAGAAAACTTAGATAGTGAAACAAAGACCAATGACACAAGAGACACCAGAGGAAAAAAAGACAAAAGCTAGAGGAAAATGAGCTGAGAAAAAAAGGAAAGCAAGTAAACAACATGAAAAAACTAAAACTATGGCAGGACACACCAAACATACGTCAATAATTACTGTAAACGTGAACAGCCTAAATTCACCTATCAAAAGACATAGACTAGCTGACTGGATCAAAAAACAGAAACTCACAATTTGCTGCCTACAAGAGACACACCTCATCCACAAGGAAACTCATAGACTGAAAATAAAAGGTTGGAATTCAATATTTCACGCAACAGGTCCCAGAAAACAGGCAGGGGTAGCTATATTAATCTCAGACTCATCAGACTTCAAAAGAAAACAGGTGAAGAGAGACAAAGATGGCCACTACATACTGATTAAAGGAACATTACAACAGGAAGAAATCACACTCATCAATATAGATGCCCCCAATCTTGGAGCACCCAATTATGTAAACCAAAAATTACTAGATGTGAAAGGACACATAGGCCCCACTACAATTATAGTAGGGGACTTTAATATTCCACTATCACAAATAGATAGATCAACCAGACAAAAAATCCACAAAGATATGCAACTGCTGAAAGACACTATAGAAAACTTGGACATAACAGACCTTTACAGAGTTTTCCATCCAACATCAACTGACTACACGTTCTTCTCAGCAGCACATGAAACATTTTCTAAAACAGACCACGTCCTAGGACATAAGTCATCCTTAAACAAGTACAAAGGGATAGAAATAATTCCCTGCATATTCTCAGACCATAATGGAATAAGGCTGGAACATAACAGCAGCAGAAACAGAAGAAAATACACAAATATATGGAGACTTAACAACTTACTGCTGACCAAATAATGGGTTACAGAAGAAATCAGAGAAGAAATTAAAAACTTCATAGAATTAAATGACAATGGAAGTAAATCATGTCAAAATCTGTGGCACACAATGAAAGCAGTCCTTATTGGTAAATTCACAGCCATAAATGCACACATCAAAAGAATAGAACAGTCAAAAATAAATTTGCTAATGATACACCTTAAGGACCTAAAGAAACAAGAACAACTTAACCCAAAAGGCTGTAGAAGAGAAGAAATTATACAGATCAGATCTGAAATAAATGAGATAGAATCTAAAAAGACAATAAAAATGATTAATGAGTCAAAGAGCTGGTACTTTGAAAGAATCAACAAAATTGACAAACCTCTTGCTAACCTCATCAAGAAAAGGAAAGAAAAGGCACAGATTAGCACTCTTAGTAATAAAAAGGGGAAAATTACAACAGACTGCAGAAATTCAGAAATTATAAGAAATTACTTTGAACACCTATATTCTAACAAATTTGAGAACTGGAAAGAAATGGATGACTTCCAAGATACATATAAAATACCAAAACTAAAAGGGGAAGATATAAAAATCCTGAACAGTCCCATCACGCACACAGAAATTGAAACAGTAACAAAACTTCTACCTACAAATAAAAGTCCAGGCCCAGATAAATTCACAGCAGAATTTTTTCAGTACTTTACGGAAGAACTAACTCCAATCCTCCTCAAACTATTTCATAAAATAGAAAGTGAAGGAATACTACCAAACTCATTTCTTCAGGCTAGCATCACACTAGTCCCAAAACCAGACAATGACTTACCCAGGAAGGAAAATTATACACCAATATCCTTAATGAATATAGATGTAAAAACCCTCCATAAGATTCTAGCAAACAGAATCCAACAAATAATCAGAAAGATCATACACCATGATCAAGTAGGCTTCATTCCTGAGATGCAGGGCTGGCTCAACATATGTAAATCAATCAGTGTAATACACCATATCAACAAAAGTAAAAACAACAACCACACGATCATCTCTACTGATGCAGAAAAAGCCTTTGACAAAATCTAACACCCCTTCATGATAAAAACACTGAGAAAAATAGGTATCGAAGGGCCCTACCTAAAACCCATAGAAGTCATACATGCTAAGCTTATTTCAAATATCACAGTAAATGGAGAAAAACTGAAATCATTCCCTCTCAAATCAGGAACAAGACAAGGCTGCCCACTCTCACCACTCTTATTCACCATAGTCCTTGAAACACTTGCCATAGCAATCAGACAAGAAAATGAAATGAAGGGAATCAGCACTGGAAAGCAGGAAGTCAAACTCTCCTTATCTGCAGATGATATGGTTATCTACATGAAAGACCCTAAAAAATCCACTACAAAACTCCTAGAAATAATAAAAAAAATTTTAGCCAAGTCTCAGACTACAAAATTAACACTAAAAAATCAATAGCTTTTCTCAATACTAACAAAGAACTTATTGAACAAGAACTCAGAAAAACAATTCCATTCCCAATAGCTCAGCAAAAAATTAAATAACTAGGAGTATACTTAACCAAGGAAGTGAAGGACCTATATAAAGAAAACTACATTACATTGAAGAAAGAAGTTGTAGGGGACATTAGAAAATGGGAAGGCATCCCCTGCTCTTGGATAGGCAAAATAAATATAGCCAAAATAGCTATAGTACCGAAACTGATATATAGATTCAATGCAGTTCCTATCAAAATACCTACAAGTTTCTTCAAAGAACTTGAAACAACAATTCTTAAATTCATATGGAAGCAAAAGAGAGCAAGAATAGCGAAAGCAATCCTGAGCAACAAGACCAAAGCAGGAGGCATTACAGTTCCAGACATGAGACTATATTATAAAGCAATAGTTGTAAAAACAATTTGGTACTGGCACAAAAATAGACAGACCAGTGGAATAGAATTGAAGATGCAGAGACAAACCCAAATACCCTCAATTACTTAATCTTCGACAAAGGGTCCAAATGCATACAATGGAAAAAGGACAGCATGTTCAACAAATGGTGCTGGGAAAACTGGACATCCACACGCAGAAGAATGAATCTAGTCACACACTTCTCACCATGCACCAAAATCAAATCAAAGTGGATCAAAGACCTAGACATTAAAAACGAAACACTAAACCTTCTAGAAGAAAAGTCAGGCAAATATCTAAAAGACATAATGGTAGGCAAAGACTTTCTTGACAAGACACCAAGAGCAAAAGAAATTATCCCCATTATTAAAAAATGGAATCTTCTCAAATTAAAAAGTTTCTGCACAGCAAAGGAAACTGTCAACATTGTGAAAAGAGAACCAACAGAGTGGGAAAAAATATTCACCACCAACATCTCAGATAGGAAGCTCATAACTAGAACATATAGGGATCTGAAGAAAAGTAAGCCTACCAAAATAAAGGATCCTATTGAAAAGTGGGCAAATGAAATGAAGAGGCAGTCCACTCACAAAGAAGTACAAGGAGCCAATAGACACATGAAAAGATGTTCAACATCTCCAGCCATAAGAGGGATGAAAATCAAAACTACGCTAAGATACCATCTCACTCCAGAGAGAATGGCCCATATCAACAAGCAAAATAGCAAACAGTGCTGGTGAGGCTGTGGGGAGAAAGAAACCCTCCTGCACTGCTGGTGGGAATGTAAATTCGTACAACCACTTTGGAAAGCAGTATTGGATATACACATGCAGAAGAATGAACCTAGATTTACACTTGTCACCAAGTACTAAAATTAAATCAAAGTGGATCAAAGACCTTGATTTTAAACAGAAACACTGAACCTCCTGGAGGACAAAATGGACAAGATTCTTGAAGATATATAGGGACTGTTCATATTATAGACAAAAACTTTCTCAATAAGACAGCTGTCCTATTGATACAAAAGAAATAAGCCTCATTATTAACAAATAGGAGTATATAAAGTTTAAAAGCTTCTACATAGCAAAGAAAACAATCAACAGAATGAAGAAAAAGCCAACAGAATAGGAAAAAAAATTTACCACTTACAGTTTGGACATGGACCTAATAACAAAAATATACAAAGATCCAAAGAAAAATAGATTTCTCAAAATGAAAGACCCAACTAAAAAATTAACAGACAATTCTCAGAAGAAGTACAAATGGCCAGCAGATACATGAAAAAATGTTCAACATCCTTAGTCATTAGAGAAATGCAAAGCAAAACAACACTGAGATACCATTTTACCCCAGTGAGAATGGATTCTGTGAAGAACTCAAAAAGCAATAGATGCTGATGAAGGTGTGACCAAAAAAAAAAAAAAAAGGAATCCTTTTATATTGCTGGGAAGGACTGGAAACAGCACAACCACTCTAGAAAGCACTATGGAGAGTCCTCAAAAAACTAAAAATAGATATTCCATTTGACCCAGCAATCCCTCTTCTGGTTATCTTTCAAAAAGAGTTAAAAGCACCATGTCACAGAGATAATACAGCTGCACAACTAATAATAGCTAAAACAAGGAAGATGCCAAACTATCCATCAATCAACCAATGGATACAAGAAAATGTGGTATATGTACACAATGGAGTACTAGTCTGCCATAAAGAACCCAGGATGTCACACATGCTACAGAAGCACTCTACCACTGAGCTACACACCCAGTCCTTTAAATTTTTTTATTCTTCAGCTTTCTTCCCTTCTTCAGCATCTCACTATGCCAATTCCCAAAACCTACAGCACAGATGTCCTCCAAAAGAAATGAGAAAAGAGAACTGAAGGGCTTCAAGAAGAAAATCATGATTTATTAAACATCATGCCCAACCCAAAAGCTAGTACTGAAATATTCAACCTTTTTGTGGACTCCAGCCCCTCTGCTAGGAACGAAGAACTGTGGCAGACAGAAGCCACAAAAGGGCAGCATCACACACAATGTAATATCTCTAAGATGGCAACCTAACACTTCTTGGTCAGACTTTAATTCACTTACCTTTTCTTGTAGCCTAATGTTATCCCACACCTTGCTGCACACCATACACTCAAACGCATCTATATAGTTGTCCTGGTTGATGTCTTGCACGCCCCATTTCCGGTCCCTGAGAGCTGTCAGGAGTCGCTGGTTAGAGATCTCACCCTTTACCTTCCACTCCACGTAGCCTTCATACAATCTGTCATCATAGTCCAGTCGTTTGATATAATTTGCCAGCTCTCTGGGATGAGTGAATTCTGACACAAGAATTGCACTTCTGTTACTTGGAAGCCAATCTGTGATGCTGGGAGATCCATAATAAACAGGAACTACCCCAAGTTTCAGTGGTCTCCAGAACTTCTCTGTGATGTAGTCATCACAAATTGCATTCTCAAAAGCAAGGATAAACTTATACTGGGCGATGATCCTATAAAAGTCATCAGCATCCATGGAGGCTGGATTTTTCAGCTGCTGAGGGAGATCTTTGTTTCTTAAACACTCTCCATAGGAATCAACCTCAATGTAAGCCATCAGCTCACGAACATAGCTGTCCCTATCTGATGGCGGGTCACAGTCAGATTGTACATACACGAGGGGAGCAAGTCTTTTTCTTAGGTTATTTTTGGACTGTAAAGGAACTAAATATCGAAGAGACTTCAGGACTTCTATGCCCTCTAAGTACTGAGTAGTTAGTGGCAAGTGGGAATGACGGCTGAATGTAGCTGTGTAGTTGAACAAGGTGATGACTGGCTTGTGAAAGAGCTTATAATTGTTTTTTGGAGACTCTTCATGGAAAAGTGCCCAGTCATGATGGGCTTTCCGAGGCAGAGGTAAGCTATCTATGTTAAAATCAGTACCTAGGGAAAAAAAATAAAAGTATTAGTTATGCCCAAGAGAATTTTGGTGTCTAAACTGAAGATCAAAACACAAGAGAAGTCTGAGGCTGTCAGAATCACATCACAGCGACACTGCAAAGGGCATGGCAACCAGTCGTCAGCATTAACCCTAAAAACTGTTCAAGGAGAGGATCACCAGATAGAAAAACCATTTCTCATTTTATAAAAATGGAAATGGGAGTATTGTCTAACCAGATTCTCAAGAGGCAGAATTTATTCCTCTGCCTCTTGAGAATGTCTTTGTCTCAGAACAGAGATTCAGATACACAGTTCTTAAAAAAGAAAACAGCAAGGCAAATGAAGTCAAAATGGAAAAGGCAACTGGGTTGGCATATTGATTAATTGAAAAAGAGTGAAATCATGCAAAAGTAGCCAGAAGAAATACACAGGATGGATTTTTTAATCCAAAATGATCGATTTCAACAAAGTGCAGTTAATCAATCTTAGTCAAAATGGTAGACAAGAGGCTTTTAAAGGCAAAAGAGCTGATAATAGCACTATGTCACAGACTGCTGCAGGATGGACATGAATTAACAAGATATCAAGAAATAAAGAGGCATAACAGTCTTATAATTAGGAGTGATTCTAGATTCCCCAGGATTAATTGGAAAATCTTTGAAACATGGTAACATGCCAACAGAAGCAATGGACGTTGTGAGCAGCTGCTTCCCGACTGTGTGGGTAGAGACCCACTCAGGAGAGCTTACGTCTGTGACAGAGAGGAAGAATCAAGACATTATTGCAGGGCTGGAGGAATGGCTCAGCAGTTAAAGCACTTGCCTAGCAAGCGCTAAGTACCCTAGTTTGATTCCCCAGCACCACATAAGCTGGGTGTGGTGGCACATGCCTGCAATCCCAGCACTCAGGAGGCTGAGACAGGAGAAGTGCCTTGAGTCCAAGGCCAGCCTGGGCTCTGAAGTGAGTTCAGGACCAGCCTGGGCTACAGAGCAAGACCCTTTCTCAAAAAAAAAAAAATACATGGAATATCTGAATGTTCCTGACTCAAGATTTTGTGGATACTTATCTAATTTTTTAAAAAATAAGTATAAGAAATTTGAAAATAAAACCACTTGATCTTCTAATTCCCATGGGGAGAGGAAAACAACAAATAAATACTTAAAGTGAATAAAATATATTCTCTGATGAGGCTCATAAAAACTATTTAATGCCAGTGAGCACTCTCAGATAAATAAATGAATAAGTAATGATGCCAGTGAGCACTCTCAAATAAATAAATACTCTTTAGTGCCAACATGAATGAGAAATCAGCTAATCATGAACGCCTTCTCAACAATTAAAGATCAAGTAAGATTACGTGAGTGGATACACATTAAGCACAGAGAAACTGCTTTTTTAAAAAATCACCTCCGTTTTCATAATAGGATTTTCTTTTCAATCATGAGCAATGAGTAACATGTAAAAATGTGTATATGCATGTTTATTTGGCATGTGCTATATTTGAACTTTAGTATCAAGAATATCCATCCACATACCTGAAATGTAATAGCATATAGAGTTGGGTGGTTGGCAAAGGTTAATAATCATTAAGATAGAGAAATCGGACATGAAAGAGGATTTGGGAAGAAAGACAATTCATACTACTAAAATAGTTGCTACTCAGAAAGGATCTTGGCTAGTCAAGGGTCAGTTACAAAAAACAGAACTCACAAAATTGAGTTAAAACATAAAGCTTCATTTATAGCACAACAGAAAATGGAGGTATTTACCTGAGAGAGAATATACTAGAGTCACATCCATAGAAATCAGGAGCAGGGATGAAGACTGTTAAGATTAGAGGCTGCAGAGGATACAGTGCAGAAGCCAGCCTGGTGATGCACACCTGCAACCCCAGCTACATAAGGGGCTGTGGCAGGAAAACCACAAGAGGTAAATTCTAGCCCAGGGAACTCAGAGACTTAGCAAAATCCTGTCTCAAAAAATAAAATAAAGACTTCCGGTCAAGATGGCGGCAGAGTAACAGCACTGCACAATGTCTCCTCATTGACCCACTTAAAAAGTCAAGAATTTAGTTAGAAAAAGTGTGTTCAGTATAGCTAGGAAAGAGAGGACCATCCCCAACAACTGAAAGGAGGCCAGGGGAAGGCAAGAAATTCTGAAAGATCATCGAAAGCAGAGACAAAAAAATCCCAGCAGCCCAAAAAGCCAACGCAGGCCAGCTGCAAATGGCTGGTGCCACAGGCAACTGTGGACAGAGGAAAGCTTGCCTAGGCCCGGAATATCTGATGGAGCTG